>JAKTVH010000109.1:0-34102 GCA_030557105.1 Candida frijolesensis | reverse complement strand
AAAAAAAAAAAAATTGCAACTAATTTCGGCAGCCAATTACTCTTCCCAATTAGGAACCATATACTAAGCAATAATCTAAATTCAAGATTTTATATAAGTCAATCATGGTAAACTCATCGGTAAAATCAGGGGGTTCCATTTGCTCTTCATTCTCCAGATTTTCAAATTTAAGTTCGTAGTTCAATCTGAGTTCTTTTTTTTCAAATTCAGATAATTGGGCAAATTCTTCAGACTCAAAATATTTCAAATATACTCCTTGTAATTCTTCATCAAAGCTAGTCAGTTGACTCTGTTTGAATTTCCATTGTTTGACTTGCCATTGTTTATATCCTCCGAATTTTGTAAATTTAAGACAATATTCATTGTACAAATAATTGGATGCCATTTGAGCTATGGTTGAGTATTTTTCTATCAATTGCTCAACTCTAGTTTGTTCGTGTATATATCTCAATGCCTTGGACAACGTATCTCTATGGGTCTTCCAGTGGCGAAGTTGTTTGTCGAGTTGTTGTTCATATTCGGATGTGGGATTTTTAGCTACCAATGGCTTGTACTTCCGAAAACCTGCAAAAAAAAAATAAACTGTTAGGATTTGCTATTAATTTGATGTGTAATGTTCGTTAGTATTACGCACTCTTTGACGTATGGTTCTTCTGGTGGCCACAATGAATAGTTGGCATGGCTTGGTTGTTGGTTGTCAAAATGAGTAAAAAAGAAAGTGGTTGCCAAATCCATCGACCGGAAATACAGAAAAAAGAAGTTGAAAGATTTCCGGAGCTCTAAACCACAAAAAATAAAAACATTTAGTAAATCATTTAGTATGCTGACAAATAATACTGTAACATTGCATAATCTAATATTTCGTCAATGTACTTTCCCCCTATTCAACGTCCGTTCGAAGATACTTATTTTTGCACTATATATAGAGTCATGTTTTCCTTCTTAAAACTCAATTGATTATTCTCCTTCCTTTTTTTAAAAAAACAATTTAAACAAACAATCAATTCGAATACACAATGGCTCCAAAAGTTGCAATTATCATCTACTCCTTGTACCACCACATCGCTCAGTTAGCTGAAGAAGAAAAGAAAGGTATCGAAGCTGCCGGTGGTCGTGCTGACATCTACCAAGTTCCAGAAACCTTGCCACAAGATGTCTTGACCAAGATGCATGCCCCAGCCAGACCAAACTACCCAATTGCTTCTGCTGAAACCTTGACTCAATACGATGCTTTCTTGTTCGGTATTCCAACCAGATTCGGTAACTTCCCAGGTCAATTCAAAGCTTTCTGGGATACCACTGGTGGATTGTGGGCCCAAGGTGCCTTACACGGTAAATACGCTGGTGTTTTCGTTTCTACCGGTACCCAAGGTGGTGGTCAAGAAACCACTGTCGTCAACTCTTTGAGTACTTTGGTCCACCACGGTATCATCTTCGTCCCATTGGGTTACGCTAAGGCCTTCGCTTTGCAATCCAACTTGGACGAAATCCACGGTGCCTCTCCATACGGTGCTGGTACTTTTGCCGGTGCTGACGGTTCCAGACAACCAACCAAATTGGAAAAAGAAATTGCCTTCATCCAAGGTAAATCTTTCTACGAAACCATTGCTAACTAGATTGACTGCTAGATGTGTTTAGTTTTCCAAAAAATATAAAAATAGAAATAGATAGAAGGATTTTATAAAAGAATCTGATTATGGAAGATATTAATCGTTGTAGAGTAGACGCCTTTATTGAAGAACCAAATTTTGTATCTGCGTGGCAGCTTCAGTGAAGGAAGAAGATGCAAAAAAAAAAAAACGTGGGAAAAAAATATGGAAAAAAAAAGAGCTCCCACCCGGATTTGAACCGGGGACCAATCGATAATTACAAAGAATTGTTTCATTGCAATCGAATGTCTTAACCCCTAGACCATAGGAGCTTCTTGTTGTCAACCGAACAAATCCGACTGCCCCGTATTTCTCTAAAACGAACGTTTCCTTCAAAACTAGGTCAGCCTGAATCTGAAGTCCAATACTAGTTATGAAGCAAGCATATGAGTATGATGACTCTACTTCCTCCCACTAGTACGGCAGCTTACTATTTTTATAGCTTAATGACCTTATTTAGGAAAAAAACATGTTTAAGGTCCAGAATATTGACCCCTACACGTGTATTCGGACACCTATACCACTTGCCTGACTGAACCCAAAACAATCTCGACCTCATTGCAACATGCTTCTGTACCACAAAAGCAGATGACTAGCATGAACTTGAGAAAAAATAGAAAGAAAAAAGAAAAAAATAAAGGACCTGGCTGACAGGACTCGAACCTGCAATCCCTTGATATCGAAACTTTTTAAGCAACCGTAGTCAAGTGCCTTACCATTAGGCCACAGCCAGTTTTCGATGCATGATAAATTGTACTACATTACTATGTCACTCAAAAAATAACTCCATTCTTTCTTTATCTACCTATATATTCTTCGGTTTTTTGTTCTCCAGCTAAGGTTCATAACAAAGGTATGTTTTTCATTGCATAAGGTTAGCGTCTTTTCCATACATCGTTCATTTTAGATGATTTGTGGTTGTATTCAAAGAATGACTTTTCTCATAGATTGGAAGCAAAATTGATTGAAATATTACATGTAGAATGACTGCAATGCATAATTTTTTTACAAAAACGAAACCAAACAGTGTATTCAATCAGTGCACTTAATCCCGCAGACACCTTGGTAGTTCTATCAGAACATCCCAAAAACCCAGTGATGTTAACACAGACACGGGATAAATTTGCATTATTCAGCAATCGCCGATAAATGATTGTGTAACAACAATAAATTTTGCTGCATATCATAATCCTACTAAAGTTGTTACACGAGACAAGAGATGAGAAGGATCGAAAGATAATCAATTCTCATGCAAGACCTAAAAATAAAACCAGGCAAAGGCGTGTTAACCAGATAGAGTTAACAATTAAAAAAAGCGGAAATAATTGTTCCACCAGAGTTTATGAAATTTTTGAAATTTAGCATTCCCTCGCAAAATTATGGGAGCGAATTTAGTAGATCTTTTTATACCCGGGTTTGTCATGTGGGAGGAACCGTTTAAGTTAAACCGTTTACATTTTGCTGTAAAACTTCTTGTTAATTCGAATTTCAAGTCATATCTTATGCATCCGTTTCATGCAATACCTGAAATAATAACTACATCTTCCCGATATCTTCGGTGTAAATAAGAATGAGATGAATTAAGAAAAAAAAAAACATGCATGACATTTGCTCATTTACGCAGCTATTATCCATTGACCCGCATATAAGAAAAATCAGCATGAATTTTTGGCGATTAAGTAATCAAGGATCGTATATTTTTAAATAGTCGATGAATAAACAAAGACCATAAACGATCGTCACGTTCTTTTTGTTTTTTTCTTTGATTACACTGCCTTATTTTTCGAAATTTACGAAGACCAGGTAAAATTTTCAACTATTTTTCAAAAACAAGGGAACAATGAAAGAAAGGAGTAAAAATTTAGTAAGAAAAGAAAGCAAAATGGTATATCCATAATTACACATACAAAGAACCTATAAACTCTATTAAAAAAACCGCCCCTCTTTGTGTTGTGTTGTGTGGTGTGTGATGTGTGATGGAAAACTATAAACTGCTTCTTCTCTCAATGATATCATCAATTGATCCTCCCATGAGATCCAAGGGATAGTTCAAAGGTTTGTGGAAAGTATGGTCAAATCCACATTCTTTATATAGTTGCAAATCTTTAGCAGTGTATCTTGTAGTTACGGCAATGACTGCCACTTTGTTAAACTTGTCGTCTGCTCTTATAAACTTTGCAATATCAATGCCAGTGATATCAGGCATTTCAATATCGAGAAAGATAGAGTCGAAATGTTGATGCTGTAGTATATCAGTAACCAATTTTGAATCTTGGATTTGTACAATGTTGCTTCGAGGGTACAATTTTAGTAATACACGATTAAGGATCTTTAAATTAATGAGATTGTCGTCAACTATTAGGAAATTGTAATTCGTTAAATTGGGTAAAGTTAAATGGAACGCAGGTAGGCTGTTGGATTTGGTAGATGATTTGGTGGATATGATAGAATCTTGAGGAGAAGTATTCTGAATCTCAAAGGGAGTTAAAGGAGAATAGTATTCGATTTCTTGATTGCTCATGGCGATGGTATCAAAGGGATCTAGAAGTTGATCGTGGGAATCATTGTTGTATCTGTAGTGGTGGCGGTTGTCAGTGGTATAGTCATAATCATCATTATCATCGTCGTCGCTGTAGTTTGTGTCGCTATTGAAAGGACTGTTTGTGTCTAATGATAGTTTTGGTTTTAGGGAGAAGTAGTCGATGTTGCTATCGTTGGTTGCAGAATTGGAAGGGAGTGGTAACGAAGAGTGGGACAAATTATTTCTGCACATAATGTAGTTCATGATATATCATTGGGGTTATCCTTGAGGAGTGAATAAATAGATAAATATAATTGATGGAAGGAATGATGGGTGATTGTAAAAAATGAACCCTGAAAGTAAAATTAAATTAGATAAAAAAGGGTGATTGAAGAACAAAGGGGAAAGGGAATGTGAATTGGTATTTATATAAACAGCAAAAAGCAGCCAAAAATTTGTTTAGTTAGTGATTTGATAGTGTCCGCCTTTGATTTTTTTTTTTCTTATTGTGTTCTATTTTATTATATTGTTTAGTTTGAGTTTCCGCCTCTATTTGTGTTGCACAAAATTACACCCACCCACACTATTCTCTCTCTCTCTCTTTTTTGTCTTATGTGAGTATTTTGTGTCATGGAAAAAAAAAATTCCCACGCCTGCACTTCTTTACTTTACTTTTATTTTTGTGCCTTTCTGTATTTTCCCCCATCGAAGACAAAAACTAAATTCACGCGAAACGAAACGAAACGAAACGAAAGTTACAAGAGCAAGTTTCAGACCCACTGAAACTAAGTACAAGCAATAATTAAAATCTCTCGGCTGTTATTCCAGACATGACCCATCAATAGCAAATGAGGTGATTCTTCCATGCAGATTTCCTTTTCTTTCCTTTGCTAAAAGCAACTACAGAATTATGGCTGAAGTAGCGCAATCTATCATCGTTCTTCTACAGCAAACCATGGAAGCAACCCAAGGAAGGAGGGAAAGAAAAAAAAAGCTTAACTATAACTGTACGAAATGAATACGGAAAGATCAGGCAGTTACACAAAACACATATCCAGTTTGCTTTACCACAAAGAAAAGAATTTTACTTACACCCTTTAGTTACTTTCCCCCCCCTCTCTCCGTCCAAGAAAAAAAAAAAATAAAAAGAGCGACACTATTGTTAAGGACGCTCCTCGCATCACACATAAGGCGGGTTCTACAGAAAACTTTACTAAAGCTACCAAACTCCTTACATTTTCATTATTAATGACCCATATGAAATAGACATCTTTCGAAGATACATAACCACCACCACATCGTATACCACCCTAACCTATACTATTCTACCTCGTACTAGTAACCATGTACCACTGAGTCATGATCGCTCATCCCGGAAATTTTTTTTTTTTTAGTTGCCAAAGAACTAAATTTTTCTCGGAAGGAAAGGTTGCCGCCGGATCATTTCCCCCTATGGCTTATTCGGGTATTTAAAAACCATCAACCATGGACAACAGCACTTCCCATCTGCATCCGAAGTCCGCGTGGGTTCTTTTCTCATTCTTCCTCTACATCCATCTCTTACAGTTCTCCCTATCTCCTTGCGTGATGGTATAGCTTCTTGTTGAACAAATTGTTCACAACAAGAAGGACTGGAAGGAATTTTACAAAGAAAAATGACACAAAGCCCTCCTTCCTCTTTTATGTACCATCTTGCAGTCGGTGTCTGATACCTCCTCACTATTACAGAAAACGCAACTACTCGACTACAGACACATTCTGCTAGTGCTTAATGTTTCTTGTTGTGATTGGCAACTGACTTAAGATAGACCCGCTACTACAGGACAATTTATTGCTAGCTGATATGTGAGTTCCCCACAAGAGGAAATGCTACAATCTAATTGTAAATGCAACAGTTGCAATCTACCCACAAAGGCTGTCCTTACTTGATATTAGTCATTTTTCCAATTTAATTTTGACTTTGACTTTTACTTTGACTTTGCTTCCACTAAAATTTTCACGTGGTCCTTTCTATTAGATGTAGTAAAAGTCTAATCTTAAATTGATGCTTTTTACTGTCTGGAAATACAATTTAACTCAAGCAAGCAAATCCAAAGTTTATTTCGTTATTTCAACCGTCCGAAAATTCCATTACACCTGAAACACGTTGAACACATAAAAAAAAAATCTCTTTGTTCCTGCCGCGTGCCTCATTGAATCACAAGTCATTTTGTGGACCAACAAAACTGAAAAAAATTCACACACATCTCCTCACATACACACATATACAGAAAGAGATAGACGGAGAAGGAAAGACAAAGGAATATGGTGAATATAGGTGTTATAATAAGATCTAGTTTGTGGCATTCAATGGAATGTTGGAGCTAAACCTTATCGATTTGATTTATTCTGTAGCAAGTGGTTACATTTTCATTGTTGTTAGGTTTACCCTTGATAGAAAAAAAAAAAAAAATTTACATTCTCCGTTACACAAGAGCCACAAATTTCTTAGCATATTGTTGTTTGTTCTTCTTCTGCCTATCAATTTTTTTTTTTATTATAAACTGAGACAATTATCTTTGTTCTTGTTCTTGTCCTTGTTCTTTGTTTTTTGGGTGGGGTTGTATAGATCGTGTAAATAAAGGGCCAATTCCAGAGAGATGGTTTAGGGTTTTATTACACGATGTGATTCACGTAAATTATATGAAACGGTAATTATTATTCTTCCAGAAGATGAAAATTTCAGGTACCAGATTAGAAAATTTCATCCAAAGCCTTAAACGAACCATAAAAAAATTGACCAACGCACCTAATTCCCGGATATCCGCATTACAAGACACTTTCCAAATAATTGTCGGCTGCAGTGAGCTGTTGAGCAACGATAGTCCTAATCAAAACCCCCCCGACCAATTTTGTTTGTGCGATTTACAACGGTGGGAAATTGTTTCAATGGCATATGAAAATCATTTGGTAATTTGCGCACTTTCGACCTCTTTGTTTCAACACCGTTACCATCCCGACAACTTAAAAATAGGAGAGGTTTGGTTTTGGTGGTCGTCCATTTGACGATTGTAGTAGACTGCCACAAGTAATTGTCAATCGTCAATGCGACACACAGAGACATACACAGACACACAAACATGTGCATACATGCCCACATATCCGCATTTCCATATACACTGACACACATATGGTCTATTTTTAGGACATTTCTCCTTTTGACATTCCCCTGATATCATTTTCTTTTGACATTAATTAACGACACTCACAAGTCCGCCAAGAATCGTACGTTTTTTTTTGTATATCCGTGTCCCTAATTGGTATTTAAATTACCTTTTTTTGAAATCTTTTGCGTTCCTTACATATCTTTGTAATTCTCAAACCTGACACACATGGGTCTTAAACAGTTACAGCCTTGTATATGTATTCTTTATTTATTCTTCGTCTTGTACTTTTACTATTTACAGGAAATCATCAACAATACATGCACACATACAGCCTCTCTCAGGCACACATACACCCACTATTTTCGGAACAACTTTCTCGTTTTAGATTATTATCCTAAGTAGTATTCTTCCCTTTGGCAATTTCACCCATTAATCTGATACATGTATCAACATTTTCACCTCTTGGTGCACATACCGGAACAATTTTCCAGCCCTCGTGGTTGTTGTCAATGTAATCACGCAACACTTTGTAGTTTTCTCCATCTTCACTAAGGTCAGCTTTGGTAGCCACAATTAACACTCTCTTGTCCTTCATACGCTTCTCACCAACTTCTCCCATCAATATTTCCAAATCCGCCACCGGATCTTTCGAACCTAAGGATACCACAAATACTAACCCGCCAGAACGTTCAATATGTCTTAAGAAATCCAACCCCATACCTTTATTTTCAGATGCTCCTTTGATGATACCCGGGATATCGGCCACAGTGAATGGCTCTTCGTCAATTCTTCTGAAAATAGTACCCACAGTTGGTTGCAAAGTGGTGAATTCCCAATGACCCACTCTAGGTGTTGCCTTTGATATAGCTCTCAACAATGATGATTTACCTGCGTTTGGCAATCCAACCAACCCCAAATCAGCAATCAATTTCAACTCAAACAAGAACGAGGTGGTTATTCCCGGTCTCCCCATTTTACAAAACTTGGCACCTTTGATTTCCTTAGTGGTGAAATGCATGTTCCCTAGACCACCTTTACCACCACGTAACACAAGCAATGGTTTGGGCGTAACGGCGTTACAATCCAACCCCAACAATGGGAACTTGTCATGATAGCTCTCTTCAAATATGATATCTTTGTCATATTCTACCACCCTCTTATTCAAATCGTTGAAAAAATCCCTCTCCAAATAATACTCTTCATCGTGTTCTTTAAACAACCAACCTTTTCCAGGCTCATACCCACCTCTATTAAACATCACATTATTCGTCTCATCCAATTCAAACTCCATGAAAATATCATTCAACGCATCTCCTTCCCTCTGACTTAAATACTTTTTGAATTCTTGTGGATCAGGTATCCATCGAATCACAGTACCCAAGGGGATATCAATAATGACATCTTCACCATTCTTCCCATGTAATTGGGAAGATCTACCGGATTGTCCGTTTTTCGCCACGTATCGTTTTTTCAATCCATGCAAACTGGCACTATGCTGATCAACAACATTCACAAATACATTACCGCCATTACCACCATCACCTCCATCCGCTGGTCCAAATGGTTTAAAACTATCTCGGAAAAATGATATACTGCCATTACCTCCTCCCCCACTGGTGAATTTTATTAATTTTAAATCAACAAACTTCCTATTTTCCACCTTGGCTGCTTTTTTAGCCTTCATGGCTGCGGTACTCAGATAAAATACATGATGGGAGTGATGCGTGTTGCCGAGGAAATATTCAGCTACTGACATTAATACGGTGGATGTTCCTGATCTTCTATCGTGATTTAATTCTGTCAATTTCACGGTGTAATCGTCGTTGTGCTGGATGGTGAATTCTTGTGCATTAGGAGATGTTATCTTCTCATTATGGATCTTGAAGTATCTTGGCTTTTCTGGATTCTCAACAATGGGTTCGTCATCTTCATATTGTACTTGTTGTTGTTTCAACTGTTGTTGGTGTTCTAGTAGTTGAGTTGATCCATTACGGAGAATACGTGCTGTTGTAAAAAACCTGCACCCTCTTCGAATCATTTCTTCTTGACGTTGGAAATAATGGGTGTGGAGATGGAGTACATTTGCTGGGATTCGAAAAATTTTTCTATTGAGTGTGTTGATAATTTTCTGTTGCAAATTCATCTTGAATTTTACCTAATAAGATACAAAGATTTATGTTGAAACTTTTATCATATGTAGAACCATGATCTCTCTTGAAATCTTCACTTCCGTACTTTTTGCATTGCCTTGAAGATCAACCTCTAATACCCTTTTCTTCAACCCCTAACAGATCATCCTCCCATTATGAACATTTCGTGCACATACCAAATACTGATACGCCTAAAAAAAAAATATAACAGGGACACAATACTGGAATATTTCTGCGATGCCATCGAGTTACTGCTTCTTCTTCTTCTTCTTCTCCAGCACACACACACTCTCACATATAGACACAACGCACATAATTCTGCCATGTCATTTAGTGAATTAGGAGTAGCCAAATGGTTAAGTGAAGCACTTGATGCTATGAAGATATATAAACCCACATCCATTCAATCTGCATGTATCCCACAAATCTTAAAAGGACATGATTGTATTGGAGGTGCCAAAACCGGTAGTGGTAAGACGATTGCCTTTGCAGCACCCATGTTAACCCAATGGTCGGAAGATCCATATGGGGTATTTGGATTGGTATTAACCCCCACTCGTGAATTAGCCCTTCAAATTGCCGAACAATTCACTGCCTTGGGCTCCAATATGAATATCAAAGTCAGTGTGATTGTCGGAGGGGAAGATATTGTGAAACAAGCATTGGAATTACAGAAAAAACCTCACTTTGTCATTGCTACCCCTGGTAGATTGGCCGACCATATTTTAAACAGTGGAGAAGAAACCATCAGTGGGTTAAGAAAAGTGAAATATTTGGTATTGGATGAAGCCGATAGATTGTTGAGTAACAGTTTTGGCAGTGATTTGAAACGATGTTTTGATGTGTTGCCTCCAAGTGAAAAGAGACAAACTTTGTTATTCACAGCTACCATCACCGATGCTGTTCGTGCATTGAAAGAAAAACCACCTGCAGAAGGGAAACCACCTGTGTTTATGCATGAAGTCGAAACGGTTGATAAAGTCGCCATTCCTTCGACATTGTCAATTTCCTACGTGTTTGTTCCTTCTTATGTTAAGGAAGCTTATTTGCATAGTATTTTCAATCTTGAAAGATTTAAAGATTCCACTGCTGTGGTGTTTGTTAATCGAACCGTGACTGCTGAAGTGTTACGTAGAACATTGAGGAAATTGGATTTTAGAGTTGCTTCATTACATTCAGAAATGCCACAAGCAGAAAGAACCAATTCTTTACATAGATTCAAAGCTGGTGCTGCTAGAATTTTAATTGCTACTGATGTGGCATCGAGAGGTTTGGATATCCCAACAGTTGAGTTGGTGGTGAATTTCGATATCCCCGCTGATCCTGATGATTTCATCCATAGAGTTGGTAGAACTGCAAGAGCAGGTAGAAAAGGTGATGCTGTTTCTATTATTGGGGAAAAAGACATTGACAGAATTCAAAGTATTGAAGAAAGAATCAATAAGAAGATGGAGTTGCTTGAAGATGTGAATGACGATAAGGTTATTAAAGATTCCTTAAGCGTAACCACAGCTGCTAAACGTGAATCTATGATGGAAATGGATAAGGAGAATTTTGGAGAACGTAAAAAGATCAATAAAAAGAAACATGGGCTAGAGTTGGAAAAACCAACCAAGAAGAAACAAAAGAAGAATAAATAAATAATTAAATATATTAATAAACGTAGATAAATATATAGATAGATGGATAATGTCTATGATGGTTCGATGTATGCCTCTATGATCATGGTAATGTTTATAGCCATTAACGTAACGATAATACCTGTCATCCCAATGATTGTCGTTAAATTGTTGAAACTATAGGTTGCAATTTTATGCTTTGCATATCTATCGATAGTGACAAAATAATTAACTCCACTCACCCCCAAAACAAACAACGAAAGTACCAATAATATATAGGAAACAGATGTGTTGAAAGCATCGTGGTTAAAGTATTTTTTCTTGTTACCATTATCGTCTCCATCACTTGATTTCCCAGAAGTGTCTATTCTAAAGTTCAATATAATCGCCAACGCCGTGAAAAATAACGCTGTGGCAAATCTGACAAACGTAAGACAAGTTCTTTCCAGCTGTAATACATCTCTTGGTTCAGAAGTTTCTACTTTTAGAATCAAACTATATGGGAACTCGCTCATCACCTGCGGCTGGGATGGAGTTGGTTTAGTAGACGGTTTCCTGCGACGTAGTCCTTGGTCATTTTGCAAAATTGTGGATGACGATTGTTCGTATGCTTCGATCTCTTCCTCTAATTCTCTCAAATTGGTCATATTGGTCTATTGAATCAGCAAGGCTATGAGGAAAATGCAAGAAGTGTGGTTGGGATGGTTATCGTGGTTGTAAATTAATTTCTGGGTTGTCTGAGCAAAAATTAAAAAAAAAAAAATGAAACCTGCCTGCCACACAAAATACACACAAAAACGCACAACCCTATTACTACTCCTCCCCCCGAAAGCAATTGGCAGCATGGTAGTAGTAGTAGAGAAAAAAAAAAATGAGACGCAACTTTCCGCGTGGGAGAAACCAAAAAAAAAAAAAAAAAATTTCTTCCTCTCTCTCTCTAATTTAATTTATTTTCTTACAACCAAATTCTAACCCACAAACCACAACACAACTTTAAACTAACAACTCCACTTCCCCCAACTTATTATGATAATATGAGTAAACCAAGAAAAGAAAGAAAATGTAAGACTTGTGGACACACACAATTCGATGTCAACAGATACACTGCAGCAGGGGATGTATCGTGTCTCCGATGTGGGACAGTTTTGGAAGAAAACCCTATTGTCAGTGAAGTCCAATTCGGAGAATCATCTTCAGGAGCAGCCATGGTACAAGGGGCAATGGTAGGTGCAGATCAAGCAAGGGCCACTTTTGCCGGTGGTCGTCAGAATGCCATGGAAAGTAGAGAACAAACTTTGAGTACTGGTAAACGAAGAATAAGAAAAATTGCAGCATCTTTGAGAATCCCTGATTATATCGCCGATGCAGCTGGAGAGTGGTTCAGATTGGCGCTTACGTTAAATTTTGTGCAAGGGAGACGTTCCCATAATGTGTTGGCTACCTGTTTGTACGTTGCTTGTCGTAAAGAGAGAACACACCATATGTTGATTGATTTCAGTTCACGATTGCAGATTTCTGTATATTCCCTTGGGGCCACGTTCTTGAAAATGGTGAAGGCATTGCACATTACTTCATTACCATTAGCTGATCCGTCATTATTTATTCAACATTTTGTTGAGAAGTTGGATTTTAAAGATAAGGCTACCAAAGTGGCGAAGGATGCGGTGAAACTAGCTCATAGAATGGCTAGCGATTGGATCCATGAAGGTAGACGTCCAGCAGGTATTGCTGGTGCTTGTGTTTTATTGGCAGCCAGAATGAACAATTTCCGAAGAAGCCATGCAGAGATTGTGGCGGTTTCCCATGTGGGTGAAGAAACTTTACAAAGAAGATTGAATGAATTTAAGAAAACCAAAGCTGGTCAATTGTCTATTAAATCATTTAGAGAAGTCGAACACCTAGAAAGTTCAAATCCACCTTCGTTTGAAAAGAATCGTGCCATGGAAGTGAAGATTGCCAAGAAATTGCAACAACAACAACAAGATAAGTTTGAAGATTTAACGAAAATGACCCAAGAAGAAGATGACGATTCTTCTCTTAAGCAGTTGAATAAAGATGAACTACAAAAGCAAATTTTGTTGAATACGATTTTGAGTGACATCACCATCACCAGTGACACGCTCAATGAACAGATGGATAGAATATTAAAAATGAAAAAGACAGGTTTAGAAAATTCTCTTTACAGAACACCACACGAGTTATCAAATGGCGACGAGACCGATTTGGATAAAATATGGAATATGAATAGGCCGAGAAATTTGGTTAAGAATTTACCTAAAACCGATGAGATTTTGCAAAAAATTTCTTCAGAAATTGAATTGAATTCAGATGACGATGATGAAATTGTATTGGAGAGCAAGCTAACTGAGGAAGAAATCGCCATTAAAGAAAGAATATGGACTGGTTTGAATCATGATTATATGGTGGAACAAGAGAAGAAGAGATTGAAAATGGAAGCTGATGAGTTAACTGGTAATACTTCAAATGTGTCTGGTGGTAATCGTCGTAAAAAGAATAAAAACGCACTTCCTCAAGAACTTCGTAAGGATTTTGGTGATATTGAATTGGATGAAGATGGCACTCCAAGATCAGCTGCTGATAGTGCTAAAAGGTACATTGCAAAAACTTCAGTGTCTAAGAAAATTAATTATGATTCACTTAAAGGTTTATTAGGAGGTGGTATGGGTTTATAAAAGTAATTCTATTATGTATTTTATAAAGAGTATGGTTTAATTTAATTTGATTGTGAGAGCTTTTTTTTTTTTTTTCGCAGTAAATCAATTTCTTTGCTTTGTGTGATAATTCCGCTTCTCTATGCTCATCCCAAAAAAAAAAAAAAATTATTTTGAAAAAGTAGAATAGCTACAACTACTTTATATTATCTACACGCTATAAGCATACCTAATACCATGGCTAAGAAGAGAAGAGCAGCTATTTTACCAACCAACATCATTCTTTTACAAAATGTTGTGCGTAGAGACCCAGAATCCTACCATGAAGAGTTTTTACAACAATTTTCCCATTATGAATCACTTCGAGACTTGTATTTGATTAATCCAACAGGGGTAGATTCCAATTCAACCAATGAATTCATCGACTTAATTGGTTTCATGTCTGCTGTTTGTAGCTGTTACCCTAAGGAAACTGCTAATTTTCCAAATGAATTAAAGGAGATTTTATTAAACAACCATCGTGATTTGACCCCTGAATTGCGTGAAAAAATTATCCAATGTTTAACCATGTTGAGAAATAAAGATATCATATCTGCTGAAATGTTAATCCAGACGATATTCCCCTTATTGACTTCCAATAATGCCGGACAACAAGTGAAACAAATGAGAAAACAAATTTATGCTACTTTAATTGCATTATTGAAATCGGTGAACACCGGCGCAAAGAATCAAAAATTGAATAGATCTACCCAAGCGTTGTTGTTTAATTTATTGGAACAAAGGGATAATCAAGGATTATGGGCTACAAAAGTGACCAGAGAATTATGGAGACGAGGAATTTGGGATGATTCAAGAACCGTGGAAATCATGACCCAAGCAGCCTTACATCCCGATGTTAAAGTTGCTGTTGCGGGTGTTAAGTTTTTCTTGGGGGCCGATAAAGAAAGAGAAGATAATTTCGAAGAAAGTTCCGATGATGATGGATTTGATATGAGTGAATTGAGACACAAGATGCAAATCAATAAAAAGACGTCCAAGAGAGGTAAGAAATTGGAACAAGCGGTGAAAACCATGAAGAAGAAAAACAATGCCAAACATTCTGCCACATATTTGAATTTCTCAGCTATCCATTTATTAAGAGATCCTCAAGGGTTTGCTGAACAATTATTTGAAAATCATTTGAGTAGTAAGAATTCCAATAAATTTGATTTGGAACAAAAAATCTTGTTTATGAATTTGATTTCCAGATTAATCGGGACCCATAAACTTATAGTGTTGGGTATTTACACGTTTTTCTTGAAATACCTTACACCTAAGCAAAGAAATGTCACCCAAATCATGGCTGCTTCAGCACAAGCTTCACATGATTTAGTTCCCCCAGAATCTATTCAAGTGGTTGTACGTAAAATTGCTGATGAATTCGTTAGTGATGGTGTGGCGGCCGAAGTTGCTTCTGCCGGTATCAATACCATTAGGGAAATTTTAGCTAGAGCTCCATTGGCTATTGATGCTCCATTATTGCAAGATTTAACAGAATATAAAGGTTCGAAATCCAAACCGGTCATGATGGCTGCAAGATCATTGATTTCGTTATATCGTGAAGTGGCTCCAGAAATGTTGTTAAAGAAAGATCGTGGGAAAGTGGCCAGCATGGAACTTCAAAAGGGAGAGAAAACCGGATTACCACAATATGGTATTGAAAATAATATCACTTCGATTCCTGGTCTTGAGTTATTAGCCAAATGGAGACAAGAACAAGGTTTGGAAGGTAATGAAGGTGAAGAAGATGACGCTAATTGGGAAGTTGAAGAAGATGCTGATGGTAGTGATATCGAAGGTGATTGGGTTGATGTTGAATCTGATAAAGAGATCAACATCTCTGATAGTGAAGATGAAGATGATAAAAAAGACCAAGAAGATGGAGAAGAAGAAGGAGAGGGTAAGAACGATGTTTCAGATTTGGAATTATCTTCTGACGAAGAAGGAGAATCAGAAGACGAAGAAGACTCAGAACAACCAGCCAAGAAGAAACAAAAGACTAGTTCAGAAGAAGCAAAACCAACTGATCCACAACAAGCCATGAATGAATTACTTTCCAGCAGAATCTTAACTCCAGCTGATTTTGCTAAATTGGAAGAATTAAGAACCGAAGCTGGTGTGAATAAAATTATGGGTATTTCTAATGAAGACGCGGTTGATTCAACAACTTTGGTTGGTAATGTCAAATACAAACAATTGCGTGAAGAAAGAATCGCCCATGCTAAAGAAGCCAAAGAAGGACGTGAGAAATTTGGTTCCAGAAAGGGTAAGAGAGATGCTCCTCATTCTACTACTAATAAAGAGAAGGCAAGAAAGAAGAATTTCGTCATGATGATTCATAAAAAGGCAGTCCAAGGTAAACAAAAGCTTTCTTTGCGTGATCGACAAAAGGTATTAAGAGCACATATAACAAAACAAAAGAAGAAAGGTCATTAGAAAGAAGGGGAGGAAGTAGTGGTAGTTATTATTATTTCACTTGGTTATAAATTAATACACAGATAAATATATATATAGATGTCGACGAATTAAAGTATTGTCTATGGTAACAAAAAAGCACGAAGTTTGTGGAAGCGATGCCGCAGAATACAAATACAAACACGGGAAATATTTGCAATTATTGATAAGAACAACACCAATCGTCAAAAACAAACATCAATGAAAGATAAACAAATATTTTTCAAAACTAATACAAAAACTCAGAAAGTAGCAAGAAAAGGAAACAGATTAATATTTAGAAAACAAACACACAGAAACACGCGTCTTGTAGTTAAACTTATGAGGAGCTGTGGCTGGAGTGGGACTTCTTTTTCTTTTCTTTCTTGTCAGACTTCTTCTTTTTCTTCTTTGGTTCTTCAGCACTAGAAGCTGGTTCTTCAATGACTTGAAGGACTTGTTCAATGATTGGGGATTGAACACTCTTTGGTGGGAAATAAGGAGTTCCGTCGACCAAAGAAGTTTCGTACTTCTTCTTTTCTTCGTTATAGATAATCATGGCATCATCGTATCTCTTCTTGTAAGCAGCCTTTTCTTCAGGAGTGATGTTGTCCCAACGTTCCTTAATGACCGAGTTCATGTCAATGGCAGATAAAGATGGTAAATCCTTCTTCTTTCTTTCAATACCAATTTGTTTTCTGAGATCGTAAGAAAATTGGAAGAACATGGTCAATGGTTTCTTAGGAGCATTTGGGTCCTTTTCTGGCTTTCTCTTCTTCTTGTGTTCACCGCCTTCGATCTTCAAAGTGCCACTAGTCAAGTCGGTGGCAGTCTTCAAGACTTCACTGATGGATTTCAATTGTTCAGCAGAGACATCGTCTGAGCCGTTGGTAGCGACTTTGTAGAATTCAACCGCAGCGTTGGCAGCGTCATTGGCAGCTTTGGATAATTCAAAGAGAGAAGAGACAAGAGTGTCTTTGGCAGTTTTGATGTCTGACATTGTAGTTGAGAATCAATTTTTTTTTTTTTGTATGGGGAGGTAGTGTGGTACTGAGGTGTGAGTGTGTGGAAGGGGAGGTTGGTGGTGTGGTGCCAAAGGGTTGGTTGTGATTTATGGTGGGAAGACGGACGGAAGAAAAAGTGGTTACAACAGTTTTCAAAAAAAATGGTGAGAGTTCGGGGGGAGGTGGGCACAGCAAATGACCAGATTTTTTGTTGTTTTTTCCTCGCTCCTCTGTCCACCCCTCCACCACCCCCGTTTCCTGCCAGGGAGTGAGAGAGAGAGAAAAATTTTTTTTTTTCTTTTGTTCCGTCGAAAGGAAAATTAAAACTCTTCTTCTCGTTTTCTCGCCTTCATGGAGTCCACAGCCCACGCAATGTGATTCCAGAATTTGTAGTGTTTGAAGCGAGAGGCGTAGTGGAAACCGGGACTAAAAAAAAAACCCACCAAACAGAATGTAACCGATTTGTTGGGATTACGCTATTGGGTCGAACAACAAAGAAAAAAAAAATAGAATCTTTTTTTTTTTTTCCTTTCTGGCGCCTCGTTGATTTTTGCCACACCGAGGAATTTCCGTCTCACAGCCCATCTTTCCATACGGACGATCAAATCACGGGGAGTTTATGGAACCACAATCCCGCACCAACAAATAAAATAAAAAACTTTTCGCGTCGTAATGTAAACAAACACATTTTTAGTTATCTTCTGAGTACTAACAATGTCAACGAGTTGATCTATATAAATGGACCAGTTGAGTTAGCTGTCACAAGATCATTGCGTTAGTAAACTTGTTGGAGAAATTGAATTGTTTCTGGGTGCCTAGTATTGTGACTGTTTATGATTGCCACATCAAAGTGCTTGGGCTCGTTCTCTAATCTTTAATTCTACAACCAGAACCACTCCAAAGCTTTCAATCTTGCTCGAGAAGCATACAACATTTGCTGGGAGGAATAAGAGGAATTATGGTTATTGGTACATCTTTTTATTGCTTACCGTGAACTTTTAATACCTATAAAGTCGGCACTAAATATCCCTCGCACTCCACAACTAACTCAACCCAATAAGAAAAAAAATTCCCCATAGAAAATCTACCCATCGGTGCACACCTTTCCTCCACATTTTATTACGGAGAAACCATGAGGGTCCTACCAGGAATCAAATATGCACTTGCATGTCCAGGACAAGGGTTTTACAGAAATGGACTACTTGAAACAGTCAAGAAATACCAACCCCAGTATCAAAAATACCTTGAAGAGATCGACGACACCTTGAACGAAGATTTTTCATCCCACTTATTCGCTAAAGTGCAAGAACTGGAAGCCAAGGAATGGCTAAGCAAGACATCAAATGCCCAACCAGCTATTTTGGCATCCACTTATATAATGTCGAAAATAATGGAACCAAAGTTCGACTCCCCTTTAGTTCCCAGAGCTTCGTACCTATTGGGACATTCATTAGGTGAATACACCGCTCTTGTACTTAGTGGAACCATTGATTTTGCCACTGGGTTAAAGTTGGTGAGAAAGAGAGGTCAATTAATGGAAGAAATATGCAGTGGCAAAAACTACGGTATGATTGCATTATTGATAAAACCAAAGTTTTTCGAAGAAGTGATACAATTAGCAACTGAGTATAATGTAGTGGGAAACATTAATTCAACGTATCAAATAGTGATATCTGGGGAAGTTGATAAACTCCAAGAGTTTGTCAAGAAACTTCGAGAGGTGAACAAATTAGCATTAATGAAGGCGGTACCGTTACCTGTTTCAATTCCATTCCATAGCGAACTTTTACAACCGATAGTCCCCGAATTGGCCCTGGAATTACAAGGGAAATTGCAACCTCAAAAAATACCAATAATCTCAAATTTGAATGGAGAAGTGTCGAAGGACTCAGAAACCACAGTGAGAAATCTCTTGAAAGCCAATTATCAACCAGTGCAATGGTTGAAGTCAATGACGTTTTTGGAAAATTCAGATGTCGACACTGTATTTAACCTAGGTCCAGGAGATACTCTACATGGGATTAACAGAAAATACAAGATAAATTCAGAAAATCTAGAAGATTTTTTTAAAGAATAATGATAGTGAATAACTACCAGCGTATATACATATTCATATATCAATACACAACTAATTCTAGAGCTTTCGCTCTTTTACTTGCACATATAAAGTATGATCAAGCCTTGAATGATGACTGAATAAACAAACAAAAATTGAATTCTGATTTTTCTTTGTTTGCTATTAATGGTATTGTTCATGGAATTACTTTGTGGCAATATAAGGAATCTCAAGGATCTCATCAAGAAGATCGACAAGCTGGCAATTAATACCAAGACGATAAGATAATAAAATGATCCCAAATATGCACCAACAAGATGTTTCACACATAACAACACAACAATAGAAACATATTTATAACCTGAAACACTTATTATATCATAAATTTTTGATTGTGGACAATTCAACAAATACAACCCAGTCTTGAAAATGACAACGTCCAAAATGGAGAATGCCAAAGTTTGAGAAGCCAAATAGCCAAACAATTGTGGATGAAATTCTCCATTCAATCCTTGGAAGGCAGCCCATAATAATATATATGTGACAAATGACATCAAAGGAATATACAAATCTGGAGCATTGACATCAAGTGTAGGTGGTAAGAACAGATTCGGACCGGTTTCTTTGGTAGAAACTCTATTCCAATCTTTATGTTGATATGGCATCAAGACCAAAAGAACTTTTCTCAACACATACGAGTTACTAACTTGGAAATAATACTTGATATCACCTTGGATATTTCCGAAATTTTCTTGGATATATTGATTGGATTGCTCAAACCCAGAACGGGCAAATTGAGAAGCTAGAGCAGCTGCTGGATCATTTAAGAAATTGAATTGTGAACCCAATGGTTGTTGTTGCTGCAGCTGTTGTGATTGCCCTGTCTGCTGTTGTTGTTGTTGTTGTTGTTGTTGTTGTTGTTGCTGTTGTTGAGGTGACATATGATGAATTGGTTGTGGGTGTTGCAAGTTTGACATATGTTGTTGTTGTTGGTTCTGTTGTTGCTGATATGAATCAGCTGCATTGCCATATGGGTTGTACATTGGTGGGGCTTGTGGTCGTAGTAATAGTTGATAGAAAAGAACAAGAAATAGTTAAATTTTTTTTTACCTACTACTTTTTTTTTTTCTTTGCTTGCATTAACGTGGATCTACGACACACCACAAAATATGTATGGCTCGTGTAGAATTCCTAACTAGGAAGGTGGTAAATACAAAACTGTTCATAACCTTCATAGGGATCAAACTCTTCAAATGCGTGCTTTTTTTTTTATTATTTACAAACTATACAATCTTGTACACAACCCCATCATAACTTAAATCCAACCCAACGATCTTTATTCCTCTATTGATCATCAAGTGATCGAAATCAATTGTTCCTGAATAATTAACTTCCCCAAGATTAACGAACGCCTTATCCGAAACGTTGAACTTACCTTCGAATCGAATAAAATAATCACGATTTGATGACAAATTGATTTTCTCATTTACCTTAACTTCATGTATCTTTCCGCTTCCCTTCTCATGGGTTTTTATATTGGCATCCGATCTTTCCAATCTATCCAAACTCAACCCCAATGCAACCAATGTATCGTTAATTATTGATACGGTGTTTATAGGTTTAACAATCCAGTTTGTGTCAAACTCAGTAGATTTACCGGTTGTAGTAGATTTTTCAACAATATCAATCTGTAATCCCGAAACACTTGGATATTTGGATTCAACCCAAATATTAAAATTCACAGGATTCAATTCCATATTCAACGGCAACCCAAACAATTGTCGAATTTTGCCATTGGCAGATAACAGTTCCAAAACTGAATATTCGATATTTTCGTCCTGTAATAACTTGCAATAATTATCAAGATCACTATCTTTCTTTCTGGTCTTATTTAATTGGTTCATTTCCGTGGTCAAATATTCATAGAAATCAGTATCAAAATATTTCAATCCAATTGGGTATTTGTATCTCTTTTGATACAACAAGTTCAAATTCATCCATAAGGGCAAAAACACCAGTCGTTTTCTTAATTTGCCATCATTCTCCACCACTTCGTCCTGGAACTTTTTGTATTGAACCATAACATAAAACATCATTGTCAATGAACTTGATGCTGCTATCAAGATGATGATTGTACGTAAGGCTAACTTGTTGGTATCTCTTATTGGAATGCCTTGAAAATTGCTTGATTTGGAGGACGAGGAGGAGGAGGAGGAGTTGTGAAGGGTTGCTCTTATCACTTGATTGATTTTGTGTTGTCGGTCATTGTAGTAATTCCTCAATGGTATGATGTTCCGGGTTCGAGGTAATCCTCGCCATGATATTCTAGATAGATTTCGTGTTAACATTTAGTCAATGTGTATGTTGGTATCGGGGAATGATTTTGGAAAACGAGAGAAAATTAAAGTTGTTACGGGGAAAATCATGATAGAGGGATGATAATAATTTTTGTTCAATGTGTGTGGTTGGTCGCATAATTTTTAGTATGGATGCAAGAAAACAATTCGAACTATAAATAATCATTTATTTTTACAAAATATGGTACAAAACTTAATACAACTTTGGCATATCCCAATCATCCAATGATGGCTACCATCTCGCGCAGACTCCAAATCCCAACCATGAATCGATCTTTCTAGATGGCTGTTAGAATTTCTATCTTTGCCTCTATGATGTTTGCTATGGTTATGTTGTTGGTGCTGTTGATTGTCCCTATCACTTTTTGCTTGCCCCATTCCAATTTGATATTCGTTTGTCTTGTCCTAGATTCAACATATCCAATCTTTCAGCCAACGGGGTTGATACGGTCTATTTCTACTTCTGCAGATGCTGGAGGTGTGGGATAACTTGATTTCTGGCTGTTCTTCCTCCTTGGAGGTTTTGGGGGTTCTTACAGTTCCCTGATGATCATTATGTAAATCCTTAACTATATTCTTGTCTGGGACTATCTTTGCATCGTGATCATCTCTTTCTCCTTCTTAATTATCTGGTACATATGCCCATTTACCGATTAGTGGCTTGAAAGCTTTGTTTGCTGTCGGAGTAACTGCGGATGTAAAGTTCTAGTCATAACTGGTTTCGACTCCCAATCGTTCGTATCTGGACGTTTACAAATTTTAGTAATTTCGTATGGTTTACAATCGTGAAGCGAAAGTTTGCCCAGATATTCCTAACCCCATAGTCGGATTTCTAAATTGGTTAGTTTTACGGAAGCCTTGAACGTATTTTCAACAATGTCCGGCAAAGAATACGATCCAAAGATACCAAAGAAGAATCACGTTAGAAATCAACCTTCACAAATTAGACTTCCTAAATACTGCATAGTTCCGGTTAAGCAGATCACGTTTTTTAACGACATATCCGACTTTTAACTATTTCCAATTTTTTTTTTTAATCCCTTGATTTTTTTTTTCCGATTCCAGACCCGGAAATCGCAATCAACTGATGGCATGCA
Organism: Candida frijolesensis; assembly: GCA_030557105.1. Taxonomy (NCBI): domain Eukaryota; kingdom Fungi; phylum Ascomycota; class Pichiomycetes; order Serinales; family Debaryomycetaceae; genus Candida; species Candida frijolesensis. The sequence goes on along the minus strand of JAKTVH010000109.1, from coordinate 11,359 downwards.
AAAAAAAAAGGTACACAATTGCAGATAGCGATGGCCAATTTAAGATGAATCGAACCATCTCTATCAGCCCACTGAGTCCAAGATCTAAAAACCAAAGAACCTGTTGTTCTAAAAAAAGGAACGCTTTATTCTACGAGAATTTAACTTCCGTACTGTGAACATTAGTACGGCATGTGGTTCTTTTAAAGGCAGCTCGTTTTTTTTTTTCAACAATGGCCCACGTCAATCCGACCGAGCATTGTGCAGGAAAAGAGAACAAGTTCCGGAATTGCCAAAACCTTATGAAAAAGAATGTAGAAAATTAATAATAGTTTAGTCAAAACCCCCGTCCCCTATTGATTAATAATACTTTACAAACCTTATTTGGTTGCATAGAATGTAGGAAATATTCGTCGACTTCCGAGGGACACACTTGGTGGTAGAAACCAATTAACCTTTGAATTATCAATTTCCGGAACCGACTGATCCTTGATTGTTGGAATTGTTGGTTTTGGTATCACCGCTAGTGATTTTTTTTTTTGCCCTCAGTACGCGAAAACACAAATCACACTTCCACTGCCACCCCGTTGTCTTTCTTTCCTTTCCACCATTTAAGCACACCACTCCCCTTGATACAAAAAAAAAATTGCTTGCTTCATTTTCCCCTTCTTTTTTATTTTATTCTTTTCTTCTCCTTAAGATAATAACCGTTAGATTACGTTCTCAACTCAATTGGCCTATTATCTACCCTCCATTCACCCGTTACAATGTCCTCCTTCAAATTAGCCACCGAATTACCTGAATGGAAAAAATTGGAAGAAACCTACAAGACTGTTGGTGAAAAATTCAGTGTCAGAGATGCTTTTGCTCAAGACAAAAACAGATTCGAAGAATTCTCCTGGATCTATGAAAACTTCGACAATTCCAAAATCTTGTTTGATTTCTCCAAAAACTTGATCAACAAGGAAATCTTGGACCAATTGGTCACCTTGGCCAAGGAAGCCGGTGTCGAAAAATTAAGAGACGCTATGTTTGCTGGTGATCACATCAACACCACCGAAGACAGAGCCGTTTACCACGTTGCTTTGAGAAACCGTGCCTTGAAGAAAATGCCAGTTGATGGTAAAGATACTGCCAAGGAGGTTGACGATGTCTTGCAACACATGAAGGAATTTAGTGACGCCGTTAGAGACGGTTCTTGGACTGGTTACACCGGTAAAGCTATTACCGATGTTGTCAACATTGGTATTGGTGGTTCCGATTTGGGTCCAGTTATGGTTACTGAAGCTTTGAAAGCTTACTCCAAACCAGGTTTGAACGTCCACTTTGTCTCAAACATTGATGGTACCCACACTGCTGAAACCTTGAAGAACTTGAACCCAGAAACCACTTTGTTCTTGGTTGCTTCCAAGACTTTCACCACTGCTGAAACCATCACCAACGCCACTTCCGCTAAGAACTGGTTCTTAGCCGCTGCCAAAGATCCAAAACACATTGCCAAGCATTTCGCAGCTTTGTCCACCAACGAAAAAGAAGTCGAAGCTTTCGGTATTGACACCAAAAACATGTTTGGTTTCGAAAGTTGGGTCGGCGGTCGTTACTCTGTCTGGTCTGCCATCGGTTTATCCGTTGCTATCTACATTGGTTTTGAAAACTTTAACGACTTTTTGAAAGGTGCTGAAGCCTTGGATCAACATTTCTTGACTGCTCCATTGGAAAAAAACATCCCAGTTATTGGTGGTTTGTTGTCTGTTTGGTACAACAACTTCTTTGGTGCCCAAACCCACTTGGTTGTTCCATTCGACCAATACTTGCACAGATTCCCAGCTTACTTGCAACAATTATCTATGGAATCCAACGGTAAATCCGTCACCAGAGGTAATGTCTTCACCAACTACCAAACCGGTACCATTTTGTTTGGTGAACCAGCCACCAACGCTCAACACTCCTTCTTCCAATTGGTCCATCAAGGTACCAAATTGATCCCATCGGATTTCATCTTGGCAGCTCAATCTCACAACCCAATTGAAAACAACTTGCACCAAAAGATGTTGGCTTCTAACTTCTTTGCTCAATCCGAGGCTTTAATGGTTGGTAAGGACGAAGCTAAAGTTAAAGCTGAAGGTGCCACTGGTGGTTTAGTTCCTCACAAAGAATTCTCTGGTAACAGACCAACCACTTCTATCTTGGCTCAAAGGATCACCCCAGCTACCTTGGGTTCTTTGATTGCTTACTACGAACACGTTACTTTCACCGAAGGTGCTATCTGGAACATCAACTCTTTCGATCAATGGGGTGTTGAATTGGGTAAAGTCTTGGCTAAGGTTATTGGTAAAGAATTGAACGACAAAACTCCTGTTGTTTCTCACGATGGTTCTACCAACGGTTTGATTAACCAATTCAAAAAATGGGAAGCTTAACTATCGAATAAGTTGTAAATTTTGAATAATTTGCAACTAAAATAGAAAACAAATCTAATGTGTTTTTTTTTTTTATTGACGAACGATTCCTTTTATTTTTTACTTGAGTAACTAAAAATCCTTTTCTTACTTGGGTTATTCTTCTATAGATCATTGCTGATGCGTTGAAAAGCCATCGAAATGTACTTTTCCATAATTCTGTTTTTTATTCCATACTTATTGTAGTTGCGAATTGTAATACACACTAGGACTGAAAAACTACTGGAGGAAAAAAAAAAATCTCTACGATGAGAAAGTAGCAAATAGTCAAAAAAAAAAAAAAAAAATAACACCAGCCCAAGGCAACCTTCAATTTTACAACCAACAAGACACCATTAATCCCCCCCTCCTCCAATATACACATAAATGTCAGATATAGAGAATCCAATACTAGATCAAGAAGATTTGGATAACCCATTAAGAATCATTCTAGTGGTGGATCATCCGGAAGATAAGGAATCCAACGAAATGGAAGAAAGATTATTGGATTCCATACAAAGTTTCCAACAAATGGACCTGTTTTTCGATAAATTTGACGAAAATATAGCGATGCCCAATGAATCCCATATCAAATACGAAGTCGGGAGTGATGGTTTGGTGGTTATCATTGTTGACAATTTGAAATTACGTGATGAGGTGTTGAAATTTATTGATGGATATGGCGATGATGACGACGGAGAGGATGGAACTAGAGAGAAAGAGGATGATGAGGAAGATTTACAGACGAAGAAGTCAAAGAAGTCAAAGAACTGATTGTTAATGTTATAAAAGAAAGGTGATTGTGTAAAAATATAAAGGATATATAATAGAAGGTATTCGTTCAAAGTTCAAAATTAGGGTAATTCCGACTTTGAAGTCCTTTTAATGTGGATCCCATTGTACAGGTTAAGGTTCAAGCAGGTAGAGAAGAATGTTTGCAATGTCTCTGGGGCTAATTCACCCATTTCTCATTGTCTTTTCATTTCCTGTCTTGAGCTATCTCGATCCTTTGTTGCGCGATTGCTCTTGTAAATTCTGTAAAGCCTTTCTTACTTGATCGCTAGATCTGCGATTCATGACAAAGTTATCGGAGTGATAGCAAGGGATGAGATCTTGGTGTACCATCTATAATATTATTTAGTCCTAATTAAGAAAATTAGTCGTGCGAATTTGGAAAAAACAATAACAAAAAAGGAAATTTGCTACCTATCTCAAATGTATATTATGAAGTTACTTGCTGTTCCTTTCACCTCTGAATCCAATTAGTGAAAGGAGTTTAGATATCACTTTTTAATACCCAATTGATAACATCGAGTTCAACATTATAAACTAATAGGATACCCATACCTTCATACCTTCATTCATTCATTCATTTTGCTCCTTTTTTTCTTCTCAATTTCCAGTTTTTCACACACCTTTCCGGTACTCCCTACGTGTTACATTTGCATCATTATTATCATCGGATGAACGTATCTTGTTCACCACCAACCACACCTCGAAAGGGTAAACACTCCAGAGCTTTGAGCCGGACACCACCGAGTCTACTACTGAACAATCACTTTAACATAGAACCTTCAATTCTGGATCATCAGATTGTCCAACAGTTTGATCATAGTTGGTCGTTGACTACTAGTAAAGAGACTATTCCTGTGCATGACTTATTCACCTTGTTAAGGTACTTGGAGATTCACTTGATAGGAATAACCTCCAGCAATTCCAATTGTTTAACTAATGATTTTATCATCAAATCCCGAATTATTGAGCAGAGTGGAAATTTCCATACCCTCACAAGGTCACAAGCGTTTCATATAATCCTCGATAGTTTAAAGGACGTTCAGTTGTTAGGTTCATCATTCGGTAAAACAATAGAATCAACAAGGTCTTCAGAACCGTATATGTCAACACCCAATAATAATTGTCTCACGAATGACACCATGTCTGAAGAATTTGATAATGATTACGACGATACAGCTACACTTATGGAAGCAAAGCAGGAGTCCCCATTACGAGATGACCAAGAAGACTACGTTGACGAACTAGATGAAATGAACATCGTGGCAAAACCAAACATAAAATTGGCATTGGAAGAATTGGAAATATGGCATAACAAATTGGACAAACAATTCATGATGATAGGTATTGCATTGGATGAACTTAAACAAAAGAATAGTTCATATTTGGAAAATTTAAGGACGTTGATGAGGAAACAGCATAGGATTAATGATCGAATTGAAAATATAAAGGATGAATTCTTGGGTTTCAGTAACAAATTGGTTAATTATAGAGGAAAATCCAACTCAAATCAATCAAACTGTACAAGAAATGATGAGCCGGTCTTATGTTTCTTAACTAATGATGCTGATGACGAGTTGGTATTAAATGATTTACGAGTACGCCAAAATAGATTGCATAGGGAGGTGGACATGGATACTATGGGATTGTCGACAACAGCAACAATGCCGAATTTAGGATATACGGCAAGCCATATTGATGATTATATCACAACACTGGACATGAATAAGAGTGGGTCAGATGCATTGAATGTTGTAAAACAAGAAGGAAAAGAATTGCCTCGACAAGGAGAAAAAGACATTATTCAATCCATGGGATACGACGAACGTAAAATTGTGAATATTAATGGTATTGACGATCTAGGATCCAGGGAAGAACATTTGCAATCGAGTCTTTTCTTTTTTATAATTGCCATACTAGTTTTGTATTGCTTACTTGACAGTTAAATAGGAAATAACGAACATGACCAACTTTATCAGAATAGCATACTCTTATTTAAGTAGTTATACTCAACATCGATTGCAGTTTAACGAAAAAATAAACAAATCATCGAACCGGACTTTTCTTGAAGTAGGTTTTTTCGTGTATTCAATGCTCATCAGGTTAAGGCAAGATTGAAAATCCAACATTCGCCTCGAATAACTTTTACATATAGGATAAATAAAGTTTGACGATGAATATTCTCTCTATTTGACGACGAAATTTGAAAGAAAATTCGGTAATACAATTCTACCACAGCTGTATTCTAGACCACTTAAGTGTAATGCTTTTTAATCAGTTTCTTGTTTAACAAAAAGATTTGTTGAGGTTCAAAAGCACTGTAGTTATGGGATTTATAGTATCTGCGAGATCTAACCTTCCAAAAAAAAAAAAGATATCCGCGTTGCGTCATCAAAAGCCCCCCTTTAAGGAAATACAATTTGTTGGCAAGGAATACATAAGTCGTGCTATTTTGCTAACATATTTCATGGTTCACACACACAACTACGATTTATTTGTCGGTTAAGTACAGAAAAAATTTTCACAGTTGGTGAAATTGGTCTTTTATACTTTTTCTCTTCTTTAGGCCTTAAATAGTGTACAAAGAATCAATATCACTACTACGAGAATCGATTTCACCGTTAAAACAATTAAATAATAAACGTATGATCTTCACGAATTCTTTAGAACAAAAGCTTATTTCTTAGTACAGTCTTTTTTCTTTTTGTTTGAATCAATGAAACAAAAATTTGTCAACCAACGCGGACAAAATTGTTTGAACTATTGTGGTAATATTTTTGAACCACGCGACCCTTAATTTTCATACCAAATAGCAGCCAAAATTGGTTTGAACAATTAGTGAGCACTAGCATTAAAATATATTTTTCAATGGTATTAATAATTTTGACGCACTGGCATTAAATTATTTAGTAGAGTTGGTACAAATAATTCTGGCTTACTAGTATAAAAATTAATGATCACTTGTATGAAAAAAAAGTAAAAAGACTGTACTGCGTCCCTGTCTCATAATTTAAGGTGAGACATCATTTCGAAGACTTGAAGAGTAACGACAACTTTGTAACCACTGCTTTTACGAAATTAAAAATAGAATGCCAAGGAGGAAGGAGAACAATAAGCGAAAAACTTTCCTACTTGTTCAAGAAAAAATATCACGATATTCACCAACTGTAAGGAATCAGGCCAAACTATTGTATTCATAAATTTCTACTTGAAAAGTCCAGTCATTTTGGAAAAAGAAGGGCACATCGCTTTTAGGTAAAATTATTTGAACTGTCAAGCTATAATGGAGTTCAATACAGTCTTTTTACATTTAATTCACACTAATGCGACAAAATTATTGGGACCATTTGTAAAAAAAAGATCATACTAAGGCGGTCAAAATTATTAGTACCAATGCGCACAGAATTTTTCATAATACATGACCAAATAATTTCGCACCAAAAATGTATGATATATGGTACCAACAATTACAGTCACGAGGTATGAACATAATTCATCTGCTACTACGAATTAAATATTTTGCTAAGTACGAATAAATTTGTCGCACTAGTACGAACAATAATCTTTCATTTGGTACGAACAGAAAATAAAAACACTGTATGTCAATCTTTCCTTTGATCAACTCGAAGACAAAGCTAAGTAAAGCCCCAACCCTGGAAAGTTTAAAAGCGGCACAGATTGTTTGAGGTTTCACCTCTTTTGTGAATTTAAGACATTCAACACGTCGTCTATTTTTATATGTTTACTTTTATATTCCTCGTCTATTTACATTTCGTTATTCAACACACGGACAATTTCTCTATATTTAAGGGGTTTCCCACCCTTCAGTTTATAGTATTTTTAGTGCTCAGAATTAACTATCTTATTATATTTTACACTGTTATTATTGTCTATTAAGACGAATTACCAACAAATACTACTGATTATATTACGTCACAATTATCGTGTCTTAATCATTACTCCTTGTAAAATCCCGGGAACTCATGTTTCTAAAAACTTTGGGTGACGAAAACGGACTAGTTTTAGATTGGGGCGTTTTGTGTATGTACAGGGATTGCAATTTTTTTGAGCTCACAACCACAAAAGTTAGAATAATTGGAACAAGCGTTCTGTTTTGCATTGTTCGTACTATTAATTTGCTCAACACAAGTACAAATAATGTACCTTTGGAGACGTCTTTTCTGTTTATTGTTTCCCCGTTGGTCCTATGACGTCCAACCAAATTGGGGAAATGGTAGTAATCATAAATTAAAAGAAACTAATCTTGATTGTGCTTTGTGATTTGAAGTTCATGTTATAGTCATAGGACACCCCACGAAAGTATACCTTTGTTCTACATTTTTGCTCTTAAATTGGTTAATAGATATTTAGGTCTCTCTAAATTCTATTTCGATGAACATTGTTGAAAAGTTTAAATGACATACAATCACTGAATACCCCCCAAATGTTTTTGTCGGTTTAGATAATGGTTACTAGTGCTCATCCATTTAATCCACTGTGCTCCACGTTTGCGCCCGTCTTTCTTTCTACAAAACCATTTAATCAAATTGTATACTTACAATCTTGCTACACAAGGACGTTTACATAACTTTTCCACAAATGACAAACTAGTTCCGACCTGACCTCGTAGTTTGCTCCCAACAGACTCTTGCATCATGCAAGAAATGAAAAAGGAAGACCCAACCAAATTTTTATCGGGGCCCGCATGGCCAATCCACAAAATACTACTATTGTCCTGAAAAACGCTTTTAAACATATTTGTCAAACAAAGATCTACATGAAGAATAGCTTGTTAGCTAAATTTAACCCTTCAGGCTTTTCGTGTAGATTCGTAGTATCCATCGAAAGAGACAAAGGGATGTAATCATGTTACTTAATCATAAAAACGCAATCTAGGCGTACTGACGCTTCTACATATTATACGATTATCCAGTAACAAGCGGCTAGAAAATTGTGGTTATAATTGCAGTTCTGCTATTAATTTGTTTTGAGAAAAGCTTGCAACACGACCCTACATTATCACCTCCGAAACAAAAATCTACAAAGCATATAAATGATTACCATGCCCAAGAAATATTCAAAATTCTAGAATTTTAATGAAATTATTATATTTAATACTAAATATCGTATATTTCTGAATCTCATTTCTTTGCAATCCCACAAAGAAATATATTACACAAAATTGTTGGGATTTCTATGATGCATGAATGTGGGACTGGGGGTGCTCCACAATATGGAGTGATTTCTCAATTGCCATTCACTGATGAATCGTTTGATAATTTTCTCAATAGTCGTCAAGAATTTGGAATTCAACGAACCCAACAAGATAATGCTATGGTTGGGATATATTCGGTTGTGACACAAAATGTGAATTCACTTTTTCATTCTCATCTGCAAGTATACTGACAAGTGTTTGATTGGCTGCTCTTTTGTAGACTAGTCTCTTAATCCAACTCCTACCGGAATTTGCAATATAGGGATAAACCTGGTAGGAATACGAATGTATTAAAAAAAGAAAAAAATTAGTTGTATTTCTAAAGCAAAAGGACTATAAATGCTATGTAGATTATTATGACTGTATGTATAATTTTGGTATTAGTAGTGTACTGGACACCAATTATAATCAAACACAGGCTAAACCATAGACGAGGTAAAAAAAAAAAAAAAAAAAAAAAAAAAAACCGCGAGTCAGCTCCACCATCTCAAGTAAACTACTAGTGTTCTGGGCCGCATATTTGATTCTTTTATGGAAGATAATAACAACAAGCTTAGCATATAAGTGCAATAATGAGTATGTTAAAATGACCAGTTAAAATTAGTTCGGCTCCTGCAATCCAAGTGTATTATTTACGTGACCAAAAAAAGATAGACAATCAAAGCGACTACATGACATCAAGAGCGAAAATAACAAAGGCCAGTCTATTGCTTCAGATAATTGGTTCAACTCGTTGCAAATGGAGTATATTTGTTCAGATTTTTGGAATCATATTTATTAATAGAAACAACTTCGTTGCATTACAAAGGAATTAACCAAAATATGGTAAACAATCATGTACAAGTGGACTATATTCAAAAACTTTGAGAATATAGTCAAATGCAAGAACTCTTCCTATCTCCAGTTTGAGGGTTTTATTGACTTTTTTTACGTGAATGCAAAAAACAAATTGCGCCTTTGTGCAACCAAACTAAATTGCGAAAATCCAAAACGCAAATATTACATTCTTCTAAAATATAAACTAAAAGTGAGACTAAAACACCTTCTTTTAAGTTGAACTTCCATCCCGAGAATTGCAAGCAATTCGTACTTTCTATTCCTCAATGGGCATTCAACAAAATATTTTCAGCTTCACTTGTATTGGACATGGACAATTTTGAAATGTGGTTGATTATATAAAGGTCCCGAATTTTCCTGTAATTTAGAGTTTTCATTTTGAAGTAATATCGGTAATTCAACTAAAAACAATATGGTGGGTTTCAAAAAACTACTTGTTTCTACCTGTTTACTTGCTAACTCGGCTTTGGGTCTTGACATCACTCAAGATCGTGTTGATCGTGGTACAATCGATTTGAGTATTGGTGACATTACAATTCATTCTGGTGCCTCTTGGTCGATCATTAATAATGCAGTCTCAGCTATTGTTGGTAATTTAGAGGTTCAATCCGATGCTGGATTCTATATCACCCTGACGTCCCCATTGCTCGCTCTTGAAGTCGTTTTGACATCACTCCTTAGTTACATTAGAAACGACGGTATTGTTGTATTCAATTCAATTCCTTCCTTACTTTCTGCAACATTTACATTAGTTGGTGGTTCGTTCAAAAACACTGGTGAAATGTATTTCGGAGCTTCTGGTGTTTTACCAAGTCTTATGTCTTTAACTGCTGCAAACTGGGAAAATGACGGTTTGTTGGTATTCTACCAAAACCAGAGAACTTCTGGGTTTGTGACTTTAGGTACAGTGGCTTTGGGAATTACCAATAATGGTCAAATCTGTTTGTATAATGAAGTTTACCAACAGACCACTCCAGTTTATGGTTCCGGTTGTATCACTGCTCAAGTGGACTCATCCATCTACATTCCAAACTCACTCTTGTCTTTCGATACCACCCAAAGTTTTTACTTAGTTGATAGTGATTCTTCCATTATTGCTCAAGCAATCTCCCTTCCTCAAACATTCAACGTTTACGGTTTTGGTAATGGTAACAGACTTGGATTAAGTGTACCTCTTCTTGGTGTTCCATTGATCAGTGATCCATACGACTACGACCCATTTACTGGTATTTTGACTTTACGAACTACCGTACTTACTCAAAGGTTCAATATTGGTCTTGGCTACAACCCAAATTTGTTTGAAATTGTTACTGATTTAGGTGGTGGATTGCAAACTACATTATTGGGAAGTGTTCAATACAATGGTCCAGTTCCACCAAGAGCCTTGCCTGCGTCTTGTCAAATTGCATGTAAAAAGCTTCCTGATGCTCCTGGAGTTGACCCAACAGAATATACCACCACTATAACTACTACTGCATCTGATGGTTCAGAATTAACTGAAACTGGAGTTGTTGATATTACAACAGACAGTGATGGCTCATGGTACACAACTACTTCTATTTTCCCAACTTTGTCTTCCTCAGAGGCTGAAGCTGAATCAACTTCATCATCTGAAAAACCAACTTCCTCACCCGAAGATGCATCCACTCAAACAGAGTCGTCAGAAATCCCATCATCAACTGACGATTCCTCTGCTGTATCCGAGGTAAGTTCTGACTTGCAAACTGAGTACACCACTACTTGGACCACCACCAACAGTGATGGATCTATTGAAACTGATTCTGGTATTGTCACCCAATCTGGCTCTTCCTTGAGTACTTTGACTACTTTCCCACACGAAAGTTCTGATTTGCAAACTGAGTACACCACTACTTGGACCACCGCCAACAGTGACGGATCTATTGAAACTGATTCTGGTATTGTCACCCAATCTGGTTCTTCCTTGAGTACTTTGACTACTTTCCCACACGAAAGTTCTGATTTGCAAACTGAGTACACCACTACTTGGACCACCACCAACAGTGATGGATCTATTGAAACTGATTCTGGTATTGTCACCCAATCTGGTTCTTCATTGAGTACTTTGACTACTTTCCCA
>JAKTVH010000108.1:0-34396 GCA_030557105.1 Candida frijolesensis | reverse complement strand
GTCTCTTCTGATCCGTCGGTGTTTGTGGTAACATATGTGGTGGTGAATACCGTGGTTGTAGTGAACTCGGTAGTGGTAGTGTATTCGGTGGTGGTGGTGTATTCTGTAGTGGTGGTGTATTCCGTGGTGGTGGTGTATGTAGAAGTAGTAGTGAATTCATTAGTTTCTTCCGTGGTAGTTTCCCCTTCCGTAGTGGTAGTTTCTTCTTCCGTAGTAGTTTCTTCTTCCGTAGTAGTAGTTTCCTCTTCCGTAGTGGTAGTTTCATCCTCTGTAGTAGTTGGTTCCTCTTCGGTAGTAGTTTCTTCTTCCGTAGTAGTTTCTTCTTCCGTAGTGGTAGTTTCATCCTCTTTGGTAGTGGTAGTTTCCTCTTCCGTAGTAGTTTCTTCTTCCGTAGTGGTAGTTTCCTCTTCCGTAGTAGTTTCTTCTTCCGTAGTGGTAGTTTCCTCTTCCGTAGTAGTTTCTTCTTCCGTAGTGGTAGTTTCATCCTCTGTAGTGGTCGTTTCTTCTTTAGTTGTAGTTTCAGTAAGCTCTGTGGTTTCATCGTCGCCACCAGTTACTGTACTGGTAACGACACCTGTTTCAGTAATAACGTCGGTTTCGGTAACAATATCAGTTTCGGTAATAATATCAGTTTCGGTAATAATATCAGTTTCGGTGACAACATCAGTTTCAGTAACCGTGACAGTCTTGGTCTCTTCTGATCCGTCGGTGTTTGTGGTAACATATGTGGTGGTGAATACCGTGGTTGTAGTGAACTCGGTAGTGGTAGTGTATTCGGTGGTGGTGGTGTATTCTGTAGTGGTGGTGTATTCCGTGGTGGTGGTGTATGTAGAAGTAGTAGTGAATTCATTAGTTTCTTCCGTGGTAGTTTCCCCTTCCGTAGTGGTAGTTTCTTCTTCCGTAGTAGTTTCTTCTTCCGTAGTAGTAGTTTCCTCTTCCGTAGTGGTAGTTTCATCCTCTGTAGTAGTTGGTTCCTCTTCGGTAGTAGTTTCTTCTTCCGTAGTAGTTTCTTCTTCCGTAGTGGTAGTTTCCTCTTCTGTAGTAGTGGTAGTTTCAATTTCTGACGTGAGTGTACTTTCGTAGCTAGTAAAGGTCTTGCTACTGGAGCTTGAACTAGTGGTAGTTGACGTTTCCGTACTAGTGGACAAACTTGTCGTCAAGGTTTTGCTACTAAAGGATGAGCTTGTGGTAGTCTTAGTTTTGGTACCACAACCCTTGGTACTGGTAGTTTTAGTTTTGGTGTCACAACCCTTGGTACTGGTAGTTTTAGTTTTGGTGTCACAACCCTTGGTACTGGTGGTCTTTTTGGTGCCACAACCCTTGGTACTGGTGGTCTTTTTGGTGTCACAACCCTTGGTACTGGTGGTCTTTTTGGTGCCACAGTCCTTACCTTTGGTTTTGGTGGTTTTTTTTTTAGACGTGGTAGTTTTAGCCTTGGTGTTACAACGTTTGGATACGGTAATCGGGGCGTCAGTCTCGATATCTCCAAGTGTAATTTTTTGAATGAGTGTTTCCGTTTCATCTGAATAAGGTTCAACGTTTGTACTTGTAGACAAGGTTAACAAAGTAGAGGTAATGGTATACCACGAATGGTTAAGGTCTGTAGCTTTATTCGCAACATCTTTGTGAGTCTTGCTGGTCCCATCTGCGTCAGTAGTGGTACGTGTAACAGTGTCTGTTGCAATAGTATAATTCAATACTAACCATATGGCTAAAAAATTTTTTCCCAAAGACAGCCACATGTTGCGTTATTAAAACGAGTGTAAGCGGAGTAAATCTGCGGCGTATATCAAGAATTGAAAGTGGAAGTTGTGCCATCAAATTTTCAAGACCTAAGAGAATGTATATGGCGTTTATTTATAGTTTTATAAATTCAATATCGAAGTAAGTTATTTTCAATGGCAAAAGACAGGAACTTGGTGGTGAGTTGAATTTGGTTGCTAAAATCGAGAGGAACACAAAAAATGGAAAAAATACCATGATAAATACAACACGGCATGAAAGAACATTAACGTGCAGTTAACGAGTGAGAAAACAAACCTGGATAATAATTGAAAGTTATTATTATATATATGGCTTCCTTGCTAGATTTGATTTTGTATCTTATTTTAACCAAATCTGCGATCTCTGTGAATGTACGGTTCTGCAAAACCAGGTGGTAGTAACGAGACAGGGTTTATTGAACCCAAACAAGTGTATCAGATTTAGACGAGGTAGACATAGACGAGTTTTAACAGGTACGGTTTTACTGAACTCCCAAATATGGAGCGAACTTAGACGAGATAAACATAGCCAAAGTTCAAAGGTACAAAGAAAGAAGTAGATACAAAATTGTCTTTAAAGAAGAAAAACAACGATTCAAAACTAACTCTACCATTCTGTTAAATCTATAACAAAGAAGATGTTGTGTCCTTGGGTAATGGTCAGCAGTCGTTGACATCTAAACTATGACAAAACCAGAGCATGAAAATTTGAGAAATACAAATATTCCTAGTTGTAATTGAAAACGATATGAACCCAAGTCTAAGTCTTGGTTACTTTGACGTTTATTTTTTAATTTTCAAATCAGGCAAACCATCTCCTAGATGTTTCAGGAGTAAATGTATCTCGTTTTTCGCGTTTTGTCCTGGCACCCTTGGAACAACTTTGCTTCATACGTCAATATTTGCCAAGAGGCGGGTTTTGCTCCCACTGAATAATTGACTCACTCCAATAATAGCTATTATCATGCTCAAGAATATCTGGAGTACTGTTTGCAATTAATTTGCTCCCAACGAAGCTCCCTCGTCAACCAATCTTGTGGGCTATGTCACGAAAATTATAAATTGTGCTACCCAACTCAATCCATCCATATATTCATCACAAGATGCCTGAAATTCAACAGTCCTGTAAGTTCTAAGTACCAGCATAACGATTTTTTTTTTTATTGGTTCTCTTATATTCAACAGTTGAAGATAATTCGTCAGGCAAAAACATATAAAACTTATCCAACACTATTTTCAGATATCAATAACAATGGTAAAGCGTAACCCAGATTCATAAGTCGCGGCAATTGCTTCTCCTGGTAACACGTTCCTGACATTGTTGGCAGCTTCCAATTTGCCTTGTCTACTGGATAACCTCGTACGTTGCGAAAATGTTCCCAATTGTTTCCATCACCAGACAGGGTGTACAAAAATATTTTAATTCAGAAGCTTGAAATTTGGGGGTCCTGTAATTTTAATTTTGACAAAACTTACTGGAGATATTATAGCCAATCGAAAAACCATTGCGTACTCGACCTATCCCAACTTCATACGCCATCTATTCAAATTATGAGAAGACTCTCATCTTGAGATGGTGCTAGTAATTGGTACTTTTGAGTTTGCTTTGGTGGCCGATGTTACCAAAAATAAAAAAAAAAAAGATACAAAGTTTATATGACCTGATATAATATTATTACAACCGCCAATTTTCTGATAATTTAAGGAAAGAACGAAGTTTGGAAATTAACCTTTGCAATCAAAGTAAATTGACAGACGTTGGGGTATCCACATAACAATCTGGGAGCTAAAATGCAACAAACACCCATTATTTCATACATCTCCATCCAATCCCTTCATTGACTACATTTAACATTGATTGGTATACTCTTCGGTGTCATTTTTCTTGTTTCCCAACCTATTAAAAGAACTTGTATTTGGTATCCTCGAATTTGTTTTGAATAAGGTTATTTATATTATTACTATTCTTGATAGATAGATATAAATTTTTATTGTAAAATTTCATGAAACTTCGATGAATGCATATTCAGACCAATCAACTGCAAAATTTATCCTTCATACGTTAACAAAATTGAGGTAATTTTAGCCTTTCCATCCTGCCATACTATCTCTACTTAACCTTTAACCTCTTAGTATCCATTGTTATGTCTCCACTTTCCATGTGGGCGCAATTGAATCATGGTCCAGTGTTGCAGTTATTATCCAAAGCACACGTCTCTGTTCATATTTAGACTGAGCCGCCTTCCAATTTTAATTTATCGTCGCACTTTGTGTGCAAATAGCCTAATTGAATTCATTTGTTTTGCAACAAATTTTTTTTTCTTCCCTAGCTTTGGGTTCGAGTCTCGGTACAGCAAACATGCGTACATATACCTATATACCAATTTTATTCTTGAGTCGCTTCTGCAAGCATTCGGAAGCTAACAAATAAGTTGCAAATCAAAGAATAATGTTAAATTGCATTTTATGAGAAAGGAAATGGCCGAGTTTTGAGGTTTTGATGGTAATTTCCTCTTTTGTCCATGACAATGACGATAATATTAAAAACTATTCACCAAAACCAAATTAAACTAATTGACTACTGGATCACGTAGGAAGACTCAAAGTCGTTGCAATACTCTTAATTCCGGCTCTGCCAATTTCCATGAACTGATGATAAATTGATAATATAAATTTTCAAACATATCAGGCGATAATCGGTTCAAGGGAAGTCTTAGCTATCTGATGGCGTTTCGCGTTGAAAAAAAAAAAAAACAAAGGATCATATTGAATTGAAAAGATCAGATTGAAACCTTTACGAAAGGGTGACACAATTCAAGGGATGAGAAG
Organism: Candida frijolesensis; assembly: GCA_030557105.1. Classification (NCBI taxonomy): domain Eukaryota; kingdom Fungi; phylum Ascomycota; class Pichiomycetes; order Serinales; family Debaryomycetaceae; genus Candida; species Candida frijolesensis. Next base: position 29,804 of record JAKTVH010000108.1, on the reverse strand, counting down.
AGATAAGGAAGTATGAAACTAAGAAAGAAAAAAAAAGATAAAAAGATGGATAGGTGAGATTGTGTATGTACGAGATTTAAAATAGAAAATAGATAAGAGGGAATGAAGAAGGAAAAGATAAGGGGATGAGGTGGTAATTGTGACACGTTTACCTTCCTAATACGTGAGACAGTTTCTCCTATTTTTGAATTTAGTAAAGCAATCAATTTGATACTGTACGTTGCTGAAACAATCCGAATTCTTTCCCCTCCTTTATTGCGTGGTCCAAACTTGTTATGTATGTTGTTGTGTGTTGTGTTGGAAATCGGTTTGTAGTTTCCCAAGGCGAAAAATTGTTGGGTTGTCGTGGTAGCGGTAGTGGGAGAATGGAAGAAAGGGAGATGGAGGAGAAAAAAAAAGGCGAGATGAGATGTGGCTTATGTTGAGAATTAATCCGTTTTAGGAAAGGTATTAATCCGAAAGGTGAGTAAAGAATAGAGAAGATTAGTGTTGAAAAGTGAAACCATGTGAAATTATGTGACAGGTGTTAAATGGGTTGTTCTAGAATTGTAGTACAAAAGACACGTGACGCGTACACGAAGGAGGAGAATAGCACAGGAGAGGGGAGTGTATAGAAAAAAAGAGGAGTATGAAGGTATGGTAGTATGATAATAGTTTAAGTTGGTCGTATAAGATATTTTGTAATAGTAATGGTAGGAGTAATAGAGTAATTGTAATTGTAAGTGAATTGGTTGCAAGAATGCGAGAGAAAAAAAATACCCCTCACTTGCATTACTATTGCCACTCATGCTATACTACTGCGATTACTGCCGACTTTCAACTTTAGTGAAACAACGTTTCCTGTCGTTCCGTTCCGTTTCGGCTGTCTTCGGTTTTGCCGCCTCAGATCTTTACTATTACTATTCCTAACCATAACTAAAGTAAGGAAAAGGAAAAGGAAAGTAAGCCAAAGAAAGGGATGAAGTTGCATAAACTCAACTCAACCACCTGCACGTGTTCAGCTATTACTACTTTTACCACTCCTCATCTATTTTTAAGTATACATGTTTTGTAGTAAACATTATTAGTCATATTCTATCGTATCGTATCGTATGGTATGGTATGATATTATATGGCTGGTATAGGGGAGAGGTAAAAAAAAAAAAAAGAGGAGTAAAAGCAAGAGGGAATGAGGGGATAAGTAATTGTGGCACCGCCCGGTTGATATTCCATAGGAATGTGTCATAATTTTGTCTCATTCTCTTCTAACTTCTCCTCTTTCTCGCTTGTTATGACTCTGCCGCGTCCATAGTTACTTTTGCTACGCCCAAAAGGAAGATAAAAATAAATCCAACAAATTTTTTTCCTTTTTGCTTTTTGCTTTTTTTTTTCTATACGATGATACTGCATATAACTAGCACACACGCACAGAGATAAAGGAGGGGAACAGATTCTTTTTTTTTTTTTCGCCTCTCTCTCTCACTCTCCTGGTATTTCTCACTTTTTCAATTTGGCAGCACATACATTACTTGCAACAGTATAAATATCTTATCATCTTTCCCTTTCTCTTTCCTTTTTTTTTGAAAACTACTTTTATCTTTTTTTTTTATATTTCTACAACCATCAACCTATCAATCTTATCACCAATACAATTATGTTGAGATCAATATTCAACGCAATCAAACCTTCCTCTTCTTCGGCTTCATCTGTCGTGGTTTCTACTTCCCCTGCTCTCACAAAATCAATTGCAGCTTCCTCCCGTACCATTACTCCCATCACCATCTACCACAACCCAAACTCTATCCACTCCCACAATTTGTTGAACAAATTGACCAACTTTAACTCCATCTTGGACATTGACATCCAGAACAACCAACACTTGCTGCAATCCCACTACAATTTTATTATTGATGAATGCTTATCTATGCATCCTGATAACAAATCCATTATGTTGCAAATATTCAATCCTCATAAAAAGCAAGACTGCAAAACGTCATTGTTGAAGGATTTCTCCTTGCACGATAGCATTTATGATTACTCCAACTTGTCCTCCAAGAATCACCTTCCTTTGATTATTGATTTCAATAATAAATTGATTGCCAATGACGAGGTCACCATTAATCGTATTTTGGTTAACTATTTGACTTGTGGTATTCAAAACACCACCAACACCAAACCTCCAAATAGTTTACATCATCATAATACTACTGGTGGTGAAAAAAAAAGATCGTATGACGATTTGGTACATCCTCATGCAGCTGAGTTTGCTGATTTGTTTTAACTTTTTGTATTTTCGTTGGTTAATTGGTTTGGTTGATTAATTGGTCAATTGATTGGTTCTTTATTTCTTTTTGGTGTTTACTACTGGGCTAGTTTGTTTTTCATTGTGTTCCATTTTTCATTTTAGGTGTTTTTACTGATTTCCTATTGTTTTACCTCTCTTGTTTATTTGATTTCTCCTAAGGCTTTATAGATTAATATTAATACTAACATTAACACTAATAATATATATACATATTCATATACATATATTCAAAATGCTTACACACATTCATATTGCTATATATATATACATACTTTCAAACTTACACTCCCATTCTTTTAATAACATATTCTTGTGCTAATACTCCAATACTTAAATTCAAACTTTGTCTAATCCAATCTTTAACCCATTCTTTAGGATCAATGGATTCTTCTTCTTCTTCTTCTTTGTCACCTTCTTCCTCAAGTGATTTCAATTTTTCTCCATCCAACCATTGGGCCCATCTCAATGGCATTGGTTGACTCCTAGTCACAATGGTAATATCATTACTTGTATCTTTCAATATAATAACAAATGAAAACGAACTATCATTATTACTTTCAATAACAATCGTCTTATCATCATCATCACTTTTCTTCCCCTTGTTTTCCTCTCCTTCAATTTTAGTGGTTACTGGTTGAATTGAAATAAATATATTTGACTGACTGATTTCTTCTTTCTTATCCCCTTCGTCTTGTTGGTTTATATCTTCCTTTTCTTCTACTTTTTGTTCATGTTTACTTTCTAAATTCTTATAGTCCTTAATTCCATTTTCCAAATTAGCCAAACACAATTTTTCTCCATCAATTGATTTTCCATAAAACATATTCAACTGTACTTTATCATTATCATCATCATCATTTGTTGCATGACGATTAGATAATTCATTTACACTAGTTCTAATACTACCTTCAACTTGTTTCATCACCATGTTGAAATTATTATACACCAACAATTTCAAATATTTTAAGTTGAATAAATCACATACAATTAAAATATTTAAAACTTCATCATTTTCTTCAATTAATCCTTGCTTAATTTGATTGGAAACGTTTATAAATAAATTATTCAAAGTATGGGTGATTTCTTCAGAATTGATATTTTTACTTTTGGTATTTAATTGATTAGTAGTCTCATTGGCAATCTTATAAGTTTGTTCAGAAATTTTTTCAGCATTAGTAGTGATGTTTTTCCAAATTGAATTGACCTTGGTTGAACCTTCCGAATTCCACCATGAAGTGATTGAAGATATTGGATTTGGTAATTCTAATTCTTCCTCTTGTTCCTCTGCTTCTTGTTCTTGTTGACGATGTTCGATGTCTTCGTTCGTTGTATCTGATTTATCGGTGGTTGTGCCTGTAGTTGGATCGTCTTCATTGGAACTATCAACTTTCCTGTTATTATTATCATTATTATTATTATTATTATTATTATTATTATTGGTGGTAGTTACTTTAGGAGATAAAACTTTATTCTGTTTCTTTTCATGTTCTGCTAATTCATCCAAGAAGTCAAATAAATCTTCCTTGTTGGCCCCGCCTTTGCTGGTGTTGGCTGTAGCGGAGGAAGATGAAGTTGGTTTGGGAGTGGATGGTTTTGAATCAGGTAATGAATTGATAAAGTCCAAGACATCTGAATCCTTAGTGGTATTATCCTTTGCAGTCATATCGCCTTAAGATTACACGTGTGCTTATAGTTGGTTTGTAAGTTAGTTGTCGACAGATGGTTATTGATATCACCAAGGGGGAGTTTTTTTTTTTGCTTTCACAAAATTTGTAAGTTGGCTGTCATTACGAAGGCGACAAAACGACAAAAGTAATTGGCAGTGATACTCTCAGTTTCAAAACCCGCTTCACTCTATTACCACGAAGAAGAAAAAAAAAAAAATCAACCAATATCTTTCCATCCTATCAACCAACCTTAGCGAACCATCATCTTGCCCTACCTCCCTTTACCATGCATCCACAATTAGACAAATCTAGATTCAATACGTGTGAAAAATTAATGGATGCCCTTGAAGAATGTCATCGACAAGAATTTTTAAAACAATGTTTAGGATTATGTAATTTTGAAAAAGAACAATTGATTCAATGCTTACATTATCAACGATTAGAAGATTCTAAATTAAGAATAAAATCAAGCCAAGAAAGACAAAAAGAATGGGAAAGGAAAAGGAAAGAAAATTACGAAGATGCGTATGGTAAAAATGGATATTTGAAAAAAGTTATCCAAGCTGAAGCTCAGGCTGAAGCTAATCAATCAAAAGAATAAGATAATATATACGGAAATACGTTCGAATGATTAAAGATCAAGTATTGGTATATATATTATAAATTTTCATGTAAATACACGTTTAATTTTTGGGGTTTTTTGTTAATCTAGTTGATTCCCCTTTTTGCAGTTATCGCCACTACCCTCTACAAATCCCACTTATATCTATCTGTGTCTCTAACTTTGATATCATGGGTTCATATGCATGTAAACGTACGTATATATTTCTCAATTAATCCTGTCTAGTCTTCAACACTCTTTTAACGACTTTATCTTTGGTCACGATATAAACCACAGCACCCCATCCACTCAAAGCATCTCTATCCACGGCATTCAACAAAGCTTGACTAATCGTCTCAAACAATTCTTCTGGTTCCAAATTTGGTTCATACAAGCTCTCACACATACCATATAATTGATCACTAGCAGTACCGGAAACAATAAAATCATGACTATAATCAATACATCCAATGGAGTCAAACCCACAAATGAATGGTTTATTTGTCTTATTATCCAATCCGGCTACGATTGGACTAACGAACCAAGGACCAAATCTTCGTTCATATAAACTTGAACTAATCAAATTAGCAAAAGTAGATGGTTCAATATTGTGATCTTCACGTAATTTATATAAATTTGTTTTAAATCGAAATAATTCTTTTAAAGTGATAACATCACTAGCTAATCCTGTTAACCCAAGAAATGTTTTGGACGAAATTTGGAAGACCTTTTCAAAATTATTGGAAATTCCAAGGGATTGTTGTCCTAATCGTAAATCACTGGCTATGGCTATACAATCTTTACCAATCATGGCGACTGCTGCCCCTCCGTTAATAGAAAATGGATCTGACATATTGGTAATGTATTAAATAAAAGCTTATGTACTAATTGGACAATTGGTGAAAGACAATGATGATAATGGAGATGGAGATGGTAGTCGTAGGTGGTGGCAAGAACATTGGTTGGCGGGTTTTTTTTTTCTACATCGACAGAGGCGAAACGAAACATTTTCAACAAAGTCGTGCAAATTACAAAAACCCCAAGTCAACTCGACTACTGATCTCACATTTTCTATCGAATATATTAATACAAACACTATGGCTAATGCTATTGAAAATACCACACTACATATACAAGGAACTAACTTGGACAAAATCCCTATTTAACAATTCTGCACATTTTTCGAATTTTTCAATCAATTCTTGATTTCCAATAATTTTAGCTGCATCAATCAATTGTTTCAATAATTCAATTTCTCTTCTTATGGCTCTAATAATACTACCTTCATAAATATCCGTCATTTTACAAATTGAACTAAAACTTGCCTTATTAGACCATGCAAACACCACTTCAATCAATGCAAAATTAAATGATTCCACGTAATCTTTTTCCACAATTTCCAAATTGCAATTCTTACTAATTTTAGCAATCTTACTAGCGGTTTCATGAATAAATTTAGCAGGTTCAGCCAATTCTGGCTTTAATTTAGGTAATTCCTTAGCACGTTCTTGAAATATAAAACTTGCCATTAACCCACAAATTTGTTGCGGTGTTAAATCATTGAAAAACCCGGAAAATAACAATTCTGTAATCATTAATTCATCACCGGTGGATATTTCTGCAGCTACTCTCCCTTTCAATTCAACGATATCATTTGGTCCCGTAAGTTCTAACTTCTTCAATACTCGTTTCATGTTGGTCAATTGTTCTAATTGAACCACCGCTTCAGCTTGGAAAATGTTTTCTTTAAGTTGCTTAATTTGAGTTTCCAATTGAACCTTATGGGAATATTTGTTGTACAAATCAGATAATCTGGCACTGTTGTGTAATGGGTTGGCAGAGATTTTCGATTCCAATATGTCAATCTTGGTTAAAAGTTGTTTAAATTCAGTATCTGTGATTTTCATACTTCCCACAGGATCAATCAACGGGATTCCATCAGGTAATTTTTTAGGTAAATCTTGTAAGGTTTTGACCAAAGTTCTCTTAGCAGTGGAGCTTCTAAAATCTTCAGGAACTCTCAATCTCACGGTACTTAATTTCTCGATCGAATCTAAAGTGATGGAAATAAATTCTGCCCTCGTTTGCTCTCCAGTTTTAGCTGGTCGAATACCTTCCGGCAACAATGGATTGAATTTCTTAATTAAATTAACTGGTGAATCAACAAACATGGAAGTAATAAACACTTCCACAACATATGCTTCATAAGGAGTGAATTCGTCCTGTTGACTCTTACGATTTCTCTTAACAAAAGTAGTAACCATACCCCAGCCATAATCCTGATTGCCAATTTTCACTTTAATAACCCTACCATCCTGTAAAAATGGTAAAACGTTTCCTGGATGAGTGATCACTTTTCGAACATCAGTATTATATTTTTCCAATTGGTGTTGCAACTCATAATATTCCTTGATTATTGGTTCATCATCAATATGAACACCGTCCAACTCTTGTTTACAAATTTCCAATTTATTTTCCAATACCGGAACACTAGCAGCCTTTTGGAATTGATAAAATGAATTCTCCAACATGAATTCTGGAGAAATTCCTTCCACCCTCATCAAATTAACAATCATATTATATCCCAAATGGAATGCTGAATCCAATCGATCTGCCTGACCTTTAACCATTCCTTTGGCAATTTGTGGTTCCATTTTTTCATCAATCATCATAATAACAATACCTCTATCATCCAATCCTCTTCTACCTGCACGTCCAGACATTTGAATATATTCCCCACCAGAAACCCATCTAAACAGGGCACCATCCCATTTACGAACCGAAGTAAACACAACAGTTTTAGCAGGCATATTTAATCCAATGGAAAACGTTTCTGTCGCAAATAAAACTTTAAGAAATCCCTCTTGGAATAAAATTTCAATAATTTCTTTTAGAATTGGCAATAATCCAGAATGATGAATACCAATACCTCTTTTCAACAATGGTAAGATGTTTTTAATTTGAGGCAATTCGCGATCATTTTCTGGTAACAATTCAATGGCATTATTGAAAATTTGCGTTAATGCTTCTCTTTCTTCATCAGTATTGAAATCAATTTTGGACATTTTTAACGCTAATGATTCACACTCCCTTTTGGAAAACGAGAATACAATCACGGGGTTATATTTCTTCATGTAAATCATCTTGACAATTTTATAAATATCCGATTTCCCATCTTTATTACCTCCTTTGAAAGTATTACCTTTCTTATTACTTCCTCTTCCATTAGCTGAGGACGGATCATCACCAGTATTATCACCAATAGTAGCCATGGCTTTTTGGAAATTTTCTTCCCTAAAAGTACCCTTTTCATCCACAACCAAGTGAATTCCATCACCACCGGCAGGAAACAAATAATGTTGCAATGGAGTTGGTCTAAAATCGGTGTAAACAACATGACAAGGCTGGTTATGGATTTTAACTATCCATTCAGCAAATTCCATAGCATTTGGAATGGTGGCAGAAAGGAAAACATAATGCACCTTATCAGGTAATAAAATAATAGTTTCTTCCCAAACCACACCTCTAGATTTATCTCTCATATAATGAACTTCATCAAATATAACCCAGGCAACTTCTCTCATAACTTCAGAACCTCTATATAACATCGATCTCAAAATTTCCGTTGTCATGACCAAACATCCCGCATCAGGATTTATGGTAACATCACCAGTCATCAACCCAACATCACCGAATATAGCTTGTAATTCACGGTATTTTTGATTACTCAACGCCTTAATAGGAGAAGTATAAATCACTCTCTGTTTATCCCTTAACGATTGAGCAATGGCATACTCGGCCACCACGGTTTTACCTGCCGAAGTATGTGCCGATACCAATACACTCTCATTTCTATCAATACATGAAATGGCGGTATCTTGGAAAGGATCCAATACAAAGGGGTATGTTCGAGCATCTTCAACTCTTTTATGAGAACCAATTGGGATATATGGATATGAAGGTGGGACAGCAACTTGATGTCTAACTTGATGTCTTAATTTCAATTTATCTTCTGGTGCTCCAGTGCTGGTGGTTGTGGTATCAGTGGTTGATTTGGATAATAGCCCAGCACTGGCTTTTACTTCTCTGGACGTTTCTATTTCCACCGAATCAAACACTACTGGTTTTATATCTTCATGCTTCTTAAATTTCTTGTTATTTGATGAAGTCGAACCAATGGCAACGGATGATGTGGAATTGGTTGCCTTTGGTTTTGGTTTCTCAGTTTCCTTTTCAGATTCACCTTCACGACTTCTTTTCTTTGATGGTTGTGATTGTTCTGTTGATGGTATCTCTTCTATCTTTGGTGGAGCTGTTTGAGGAGCTTCATCAAAAACATCAAACAAATCGTCCATGGCTGTAGTTGATTGTTGATGGATATAGCGTTGGTTGTTCCAGATGAAGATTTTTTTTTTTTTTTTTGCGTCGAAACATCTCATCACTCAACCCAGCTTAACCCCATCAACTGAGAACAATACAAAATGACTGCGAAAAATACAGGCCAATATAAAGTACAATTCATTAATTAATTAATTAATTTATCTATTCAATGATTTTTCCTATAAAACTTCTAACATAGTTCATAAATCGTTAATTATTATTTTTAGAATTATTATTACCTACTCCGATTTCGTTTTGATGATGCTGTTGAAGATGGTCTTCCTGTTGTTGTAAAGTTTTCAATGTCATCCATTTCTCTTTATCATACTCCCCAAAAACTTGACTAGGTAAACTACTGATTCTTGATCCAATACCTGAATTATTACAACTACTATTATTGTCTTCAAGAAATAACTCATCCCCATCATCAATATTACCTGCCTTGTTCTTATGATTTCCTCCGGTACTAATGTTGGTTTTATTGATGTTATTACCGATGTTCGCGGTGGCTGTGGCAGTGGCAGTGGTAGTGGTAGTGGTAGTTGTGGTGTCGGTGTTTGTGTTGATAGTGGTTATGTCATTAATGCGATTTTCAAAATTAATTGTCTGAATATCCCATAGATCAATAGGTTCAACTTTCAGAGGTTTCGAGGAATGGAAAATCGACCGTTCGGAATAATTATTCAAACTTGTTTGTTCACTATTATCATGTAAACCACTGTTTCTAAAATTACCATTATAGTTGTTACTGATGATATTGAAATTTGGAACACTGAGGCTATATTTGTGTAATCTTATATTTGAATTTTTTGATTTAAAGGAATTTGAGAACTTCTTATTAGGCGAAGCTCTTGATGTTGAACTGAATGATGATTTTAACGAAATGGTTGACATAACAGAATTTGAATGATTATGAAGTATTTGCTGAGTATTATTATTATTATGACCAATATTTGATGACGTAGATTTGGATTTAAATATTCTTTTTGGACTTTCTTGGAAAAATTTCTTTATTGGTGAAGTTTTAGCTGATTGAGATATTCTAACGATACTTTTCCTTCTTGACGGTGGCGTAACTGGTTGTTCTTGTTCTTGTTTTTGTTCTTGTTCTTGTTCTTGTTCTTGTTCTTGCTGTTGATTAGTTGATGTTGGAGTGATGGGATCTTCACGTTCATATTCATTAATTTCCGACGATGGTGATGATTGCTTATTTTCAGTGTCACTGATCATCCTAAAAGTGTAAAAAGTAGGAGCAACACTTGCACCATCATACATAGAAGGAGCACTCAAACTCCTGACCAGTAAACAAGGTCTTTGGCTATTAGCTATGATATCACTCAAATTATCAATATTTTCAATGGCTTTCTCTTTAAGTGGGAATAATAACTCGTCATTTCCATTTTCATGATCTTCACTATCATCTCCAATTTCCGCATCTTCTTTTTGTCTTTGTTGTTGGCCAGTGATATATTCATGCTGTGATTGAGCATATAAGTTTTCACCAATTATCAAATTTGAAGTTCCTGGAATCATATTATATCCCGATATTTTTCTAATTTTATCCATTTCATGAATATTAAAATTTTCATTGTCAATTGTAATAGTATTATTTGCAGGGGTAGTGGTAGTAAAATTTGGGATTTCTTCCAATCCCGCTAATACATTTCCATACTCTTCGCCATTGGTTGAAATTGGTCTTGTGGGCTCTGTTAATTCTAGGTGTCGTGAATCATGAGGTCGATGGTTACGCTGATGGTGTTGTAATGATTGTTGAGATTGATGTTGTTTTAATACCCCAGGTAGTAAACTTTCATTAATATTTGCTAATATGACCTTCTCGTCATGTATAGATTTCCATCTTTGTTTCTTAAGTAATTGCTTACTATTGTGATTATTATAATTACAGTTTGTATTTAAATCTTCATCCATATTCATAATGGAAATGTTTCTTGACTTATCTAGTTCTGAATTCGTTGAACTTGAATGAACCAATTGTGCTATTTGTCCTTGTTGATCATTACGTTGATTTTGATTCTGATTTCCATGGTGCTGATTATTTAACGTAGTAGTACTTACGGACAATGAAGGAGATACAATATGACCATGGTCTTGATTCATAATCCAATTATTTTCAATGGAATATTCTTCTTGTTTGGGTTTTCCAGGGGTTTCGTTCTCATTGTCGTATAACGTTGCATCAGAAGTCTTTTTAGAAAGATCAATAATTGCACTGCCGTCATATATAACACATCGAGGGATAACCAACAATATGAAACAAATTGTCATCATCACAATATTGACAATGAACACTACCACGGAGACAACATGTAATTTATTGTTGCCATAACGATAATCGTGGGAATGTAGTAATATGTATAATATGCCCGATATTAGAATAAATAAATCCGTTATGAATTGAAATCCTATGGTGATGACATCTGGTCTTAATAATGGGATGCAATAATATAGACAAAGGATGAATGAACTTATCGATAGTAAATAATTATAGATGTTGAGTGATGATGTGTGATTGGATAGAAGAACAAGGATACCTTGTATCATACATAGTAGTATTGACAGGAACGTTGTTAGGATTTGTAAACTTCGTACCTTTATTTTCATCGGGGATAGATGTTGCTGTTTCAGGGTATCTTTAACAAAAGGACAGTGGATATGTTCACTTGGATATATGTGGAAGATTATCTATTCCTCTGCTGGTCTTAGGATATGAAGTTGTTGTTGATTTTATAGAAAATATGAAATCCTTGACAATACTATTGTTAAATAGAAAAGAATGGATGGGGAAACGTTAAAAAAAAAATTGTACTGGATTTAGCACATATGAAAGTAATATGCAAGATTAAAAATCGAAGTGAAGAAAAGTATAAAAGTTAAAGGTTGTTGCTGTTTGGGAATCCTCTTTTTCTTCTTCCGGCCGGAGACGGTTGTACTCGTTGTTGTGACTTGGTAGTGTTCGATGTTGTTGTTGTTGATAAGAGGAACTGAATTTTTTTGTGGTAGAACAATGTCAACGTCGTCAATAGGAAAGCTTCTATTATATTTCTGTATTCACCGATAGACCTCGAACGAGTAAGCGAATTACCTAATATGATGAAAGGAATGACTTGATTGAGTGGCAGAACAAAACTTGGTTCAATTGACTGATACTCTCTTCCTTTATCTATTTCTTTTCTTCCTTCGTCCTTCTTCTTTTCGTGATCTTCGTGTGGATCTTTTCGTTGATGAGATTTCTTGCTTTGTTTATTTGGATATTGATTTTGTGCAACCACATTTTGTTTGTTGTTATTAGTTTTTCCCAATTTGGAAATCACATAGATTTGGCACCCAATGCGGCGATTACTTGCTTGCGCACGACCTAATGTATGAAATCCACACGTGACTTTCTCCTTTGTAGGATTGTTAATTGCATCTACATTACTCCCATTATAATATACTCAAAGAAGTACCAATACAATCTATCTAGCATTACTCAACCATTTATCAAATATACATTGACACTAACTCTAAGCTGTTTATTTCAATTTCCGGTCGTTAAGGGGATAGAATAATGGGGTTGTGATTTTTCAGTCGTATGTTCAATTTCCGCCTTTGAGCAAAGTCAAAGTGGGGAGTGGGGGAAAATGCAACAGCTACTCTTCTTCTCTTTCATTGATTGGCTGACTATTTTTGCAATTCGTTACGAACAATAGAAAATAAGCTATTGAAATTTCACGTCTCTGAAATTTTTTTGTATGTATTTGATTTACTAACAATCATTTTCTTGTATATAAAAAAAAACTAATAATATAAAGAGTCTCCTCCTGAGTGGGATCACAACCACCAGAAGTTAATATACGTCAATTTTTTATTTTTAATTTGGAGGGTTCTTTTTTAAAATTTAAAGTCACCTTTAACCCATCTGTTAACCATATCCAACGAGTTTTCTGGTTGATCATAAGGAACCATATGACCACCACCATAGACTCTTAAAAAGGTGAATTTTTCGAAATTCTTAACTTCACCAGCAGCTTTGCCATCGACTTTCCAAGTTTTAACTGGAGCCTTACTGAATCCTTTAGATCCACTCCATTCTAATTGATTGGTCCAGGCTTGGTTACCTAACCAATTACAAATGAAATCTTTGTCACCTGCATAAATCAAAACTGGCAATTCTTTTTCTAATAAATCAACAACATTCTTTTGGTATGGTTTCATCCAATCTCCAGCAAACATAAAGTTTCTGTTGATGTCGAAATTACAGGATTGGTATTCATCAACTTCGGCACCCAAGGCTTTTTTAACTTCTGGCAAGTTCAAATAGTCATCAATGTATTCCAAAGCGGAGTAACATAAACTGGAACCTTCACACATGGTTCTAATATCATAGACATTTCTACCAGTTCTTTGGTATGGTCCCATTTGACCATTGTTACAGTAAATAGTAGCAGGAACACAAGACCAAACAGATTCACTTTCATAACATGATTTAATCAAAGAAAGACATCTTGGCAATCCATCTAACATGTTTTGACATTCTTCTGGTTCCAAAACACTTGGTTCACCACCTTCACCACAAGCCATTGGTTCGTAGTATTCATATTGAACCAAAGGATCGGTCAAACCATTACCAATCAAAACCGAAGTCAAGTTGAAATTTCTGTTTTCGTGGGTCAAGATTTCACTAGCAAAAGCTGGGATATAATGTCCAGCATAAGACTCACCGGCAATGTGGAAGTCCAACTTGGCATATTCTGGGAAATTCTTGAAAAACAATTGCAAAAAGGCGTAGACGTCCTTACCGGCAGCAACGGTATTTGAAACAGATTTGGAAGAATAAGAATAACCGACATTAATTGGTTGGTCCAAGAAAATAACTGAGGCATTAGCATTCCAAGAATATGGATTGTAAACTGGTTTCAAGTTCTTGTCGATGGAAGAAGGACCCAATTCAAAAAATAACCCAGTTAAGGAAGAACAACCTGGACCACCGTTCAACCACAAAATAACGGGATCGTTCTTTGGGTCGTTTCTACTTTCGAAGAAATAGTAAAAGAAATGCTTATCTTCATCTTCAACATCCAAATAACCGGAATATTGTTTGACGGTATCAATACCTAAGTCTTCAGGGGTAGCTTTTATTCTCAATTGATGGTTAGGTAAACTAGCATCTTTGACATGGAAATCGAACTTTTGCTTGGTAATACCCTTTTTAGCAGGAGCTTGGAAGTTTAATTCGGTGATGGCATTTGGGAATTTCAACATCATTTCCGACCAGACGTTTTTAATTTCTGGAGTTAAGCCTTCGATAGGTTCATTCAAGACTTTGGCAATGGTACTGATGATGTTGTTCTTACCAGCTTCCAAAGTACTACTCAATTTGGTGGTTAACTTGTCATAAGATAAGTCCAATTGTAAAGCTTGTTGGATATTGTTGAACGGGTTTTGAATGATTAACGCATTGGTGGTGGTAATTGAAACCGCCAACGCAGTGACTAAAGCTGTTTTGGAGAACTTCATGGTTATCGTGGATAGTATGAAGTCTTCTGATAGAGGGGGTATAAGTGAGAAGAAAGAAGTAACAAAAGAAAGAAAGAAAGAAAGAGAGATACGGGAATGGCGATTTTTTTTATGGGGGAGAATGAAGGGGGTGGGAGAGAGAGAGCAAGAGAGCAATGGTGGTGGAAGTGCAAGATGGCGAAATGATAAGAAAATAATACCAAGCTATAATTAAAATACCCACTGGCCATACATGTGAGCGGTACTGCCCAATACAGTCGTGCTTTCGCCCGAAATAACCAGCATACCTTAACACACCCATACGCCAACGGTAACCACTGTTTCTGGTAGGCACACGCGCGAGGCACGAGATAAACCCAGAAAACGGTGGTGCAGGTTCATTAACAACCACTAAATCCGATAAACGCCGGCAACTTCCATTGTTATGTCCAGTTCTCATACTCCGATAGGCGATTATAGGGGTAGGCAAAAAAAAGAATGGACGGCTCGACAATCAGAACAACCCGAAATGACCTTGAACCAGAACCCTCCACTTGCATAGATTCTCATCGGTTGTATAATATCAAGATACGTCATGTGGGTCTTGTTCTCTTATCGCTAATATTATATCTCTTTCACAGTAAATTATCTGTCCTCACCCCCTTTCATAATTTTGCATCTTCTTGCAGGAGTTGTAGTAGAAGAGATGTTACACTCCCCATAACTTTTGGAACCACAATTCTTATAGAGCCAGAGTTGAGTAATTAATTAAACGGACATGTTGAGAAAACTTCTGTGGATACCCTTTATCACCAATTAAAGTATGACTAATTCAGCGTCGAGAATGGGAAAGTGAGAGTGAGAGAGAGAGAGAAAGAGAGTCGGTTTCGGAAATGTGTGGCTCCTCCTCGCATCCAGAAGGATACAAAAGCCTCCGCCCCAACACTTATCTTTTTTTTTTTCCAATTAGTAATCGTTATTCCTTCTTTCCAATCGACAATTACTTGAATCATGTCAGTAGTTACCTATCCCGCTAAATTAACCAGATCTTTCAAGACCAAGTCAGGCGACGACGTATCAATTGCAACTGGTACGGGAACCAAATGGAAGAAAGATTCAAAAGAAGATGATATCAGTCAAGAATTGGTGGATCAGATCTTATTGGCCCTCAAAGCTGGGTTCAGACACATTGACACTGCCGAAGTTTACAACACCCAAGCAGAAGTTGGTGAAGCTGTTAAGCAACTGGGAATCCCAAGAGAAGAAATCTGGATCACCACTAAGTATAACCCTGGCTGGAAGCACATCAAAGCTGGCAGTGCTAGTCCAAGTGCTTCTATCGATAAGGCTTTAAAACAGTTAGATACCAATTACATCGATTTATATTTGATCCACCAACCTTTCTTTACCGAAGAAAGCACCCACGGCTATTCCTTGGAAGATACTTGGAAGACATTGATTGAATATAAGAAAGAAGGTAAGATTAGAGAAATCGGGGTTTCTAACTTTGCCAATTCGCATATTGAAAGATTAAAGGCGATCCTGGAACCAGAATTCTACCCTGTGGTCAACCAAATCGAAAGTCACCCATTCCTTCAGGATCAATCGAAAGGTATCACTGAATACAGTCAGGAAAACGATATCTTGGTCGAAGCATTCTCCCCATTGACGCCAGTTTCCAGAGTCGAGAAAAATGCATTGACGGGATATTTGGACGAATTAGCCAAGAAGTATAAGAAAACTTCTGGACAAATCTTGTTAAGATGGACCTTGCAGAGAGGTATTTTACCAATCACCACTTCTGCCAAAGAAGACAGAATTAGAGAAGCCTTGGATGTGTTTGATTTCCAATTGACCGACGAAGAATTTGACAAGATTGCCAAGATTGGTAGCGAAAACCCACATCGTGTTTTCTTCCATGAAGAGTTCAAAGATTTGTAGAGTATTTATCAACAATGTGTGTATAATTATTGTTTTTATTTATATCTATTCCTATACTTACATTGTCGTAAACATCGGTGACAATATTTTGCAGCGATTGAACATATATAAGGGAGGCAGAAAAAAACGAAAAAATCTCGACCAATCTCGTGCCGTACATCAACCGATGGCCCTATCGAAACTATTCAAGGATCATGACAAACATAAATTCTCCAAGAAGGATACCCAATTATCGACTCTAGGAAAGGGGGTATCTGGATCGGTGGAACTCTATCAATCCAAATCCAAATCAGATTTTAAATATGCTGTGAAAATCTACCACAATAAAGAACCTTACGAATCGAAAAAGGAATACAAATTCAGAATCCTTCATGAATACCATATCATATCCCAACTCAATCATCCTAATATAATACGTGTGTATGATTATGACGTATCATTTTCCGGTTCAACCATCAAAGTATACCTAGAACCAGGTTCAGCCAACCTTATGCAACTTTTGAAATTGCCAGTTGATGTGAACGCCATGTTGGATATTTGGAAACAAATAGTACAAGGAGTGGAATATCTTCACCAACAAAACATCTGCCATCGGGACCTCAAATTGGAAAACTTGGTTTATGATTTACAATTTCAACATATAAAGATTATAGATTTTGCCACTGCTCAAAAACTCACTACAATAGACTCTGAAGACTCCGTTGGATTGGTAGGGTCGGAAAAGTATGCTTCTCCCGAAATGTACACTCAGATAAAATACAATGGGATATTGGCCGATGTGTGGGCACTAGGAATAATCTTGTACTATCTCGTAACGAGGAAATTCCCTTGGGATCTGGCTACCTGGAACAACCCGGAATACAAACAATACGTGAATGAGTCAGCGACAATCTTCGAACAATATCCACCACCATTACATGACATAACGAGTCAAATACTTCAGCCAGAGCCAAACAAGAGAGTCAGTTGTGGGGTCATACTCGCAAGGATAACAGAAGCCGGTTTGACTCCTTAGAACGAACTGAACACTGGGGAAGTATTGTTCCGGTTTTTGACTTCTTCTTGTACTGATGTGGGGGGAGATATGCGCGTCACGTGCGTCAGAAGAGGAGGGGGACTTCCGCAAGTACTGGCAAATAAATAGCCCAGAGGAAAACGTAAAAAAAAAAAAAAAAAAACTGAAAAATTTTCCCAGTCTTGTTGTAAGAGTCATACCCTTATTCATAGTCATATCCCTAATATCACCATGCTTTCGTCATCTACCTTACGCTCGTTAAGAGTCCAATCCAAGAGATTACCAATTATAACTAGAAGGGCATATGCCGTTACCCCATCAGCACAAGAATTGATTTCCAGACCAGTTGAACAAGTGGATCCTGAAATGGCTGATATTTTGAACCAAGAAAGAATCAGACAAAAGAACTCAATTACCTTGATTCCTTCCGAAAATTTCACCTCCAAGGCCGTTATGGACTTGTTGGGTTCCGAAATGCAAAACAAATACTCCGAAGGTTACCCTGGTGAAAGATATTACGGGGGTAATGAAATTATCGACAAAGCCGAATCATTGTGTCAAAAGAGGGCATTGGAAGCATTCGATTTGGATCCTAATGAATGGGGTGTCAATGTCCAACCATTGTCCGGAGCTCCTGCTAACTTGTATGCCTACAGTGCCGTTTTGGAAGTTGGCGGCAGAATTATGGGGTTGGATTTACCTCACGGTGGTCATTTATCACACGGTTACCAAACTAACACTGCCAAAATTTCATTCATTTCTAAATATTTCCAAACCATGCCATATAGATTGAATGAAGAAACTGGTATTATCGACTATGACACTTTGGAAAAAAACGCTCAGTTGTTTAGACCAAAAATTATTGTTGCTGGTGCTTCTGCTTATTCCAGAGTTATTGACTACAAGAGAATGAAGCAAATTGCTGATAAAGTCGGTGCTTACTTGTTGTCTGATATGGCTCACATTTCCGGTTTGGTTTCTGCTGGAGTTACTGATTCTCCATTCCCATACTCTGATATTGTCACCACCACCACCCATAAATCTTTAAGAGGACCAAGAGGAGCTATGATATTCTTCAGAAAAGGTATCCAAAAGGTTACCAAAAAGGGTAAAGAAATTCCATACGACTTGGAAAGAAAGATCAATTTCTCTGTTTTCCCAGGTCACCAAGGTGGTCCACACAACCATACCATTTCTGCTTTAGCCGTTGCATTGAAACAATGTACTACTCCAGAATACAAACAATACCAAAAGGACGTTATCTCCAACGCTGCCCATTTCGCCAATGCCTTAAAATCAAAGGGATTTAAATTGGTTTCCGATGGTACTGATACCCATTTGATCTTGGTTGATTTAAGATCAAGAAAAATTGATGGTGCCAGAGTTGAAGCCGTTTTGGAGAGAGCCAACATCGCTGCTAACAAAAACACCGTTCCAGGAGATGTTTCTGCATTGTTCCCATCTGGTTTAAGAGTCGGTACTCCAGCTATGACCACTAGAGGATTTGGCCCAGAAGAATTTGACAAAGTCGCTGAGTTTATTGACCAAGCCGTTAATATTG
Source organism: Candida frijolesensis (assembly GCA_030557105.1). Taxonomy (NCBI): domain Eukaryota; kingdom Fungi; phylum Ascomycota; class Pichiomycetes; order Serinales; family Debaryomycetaceae; genus Candida; species Candida frijolesensis. The sequence goes on along the minus strand of JAKTVH010000108.1, from coordinate 10,859 downwards.
CTATTGAATTGAAGGCTCAAGAACAAGGTAAGATTGCTAAAGAATTGTTGGCTTCTTTCAAGAAATTGGCTGATGAAAGTGACAAGGTCAAACAATTGGATAAGGAGGTTGTTCAATGGGTCAGCAACTACCCAGTTCCAGGTGAGTTGTAAGCAAGTAGAACAGGTAAGTAAGTTAATAAGCACACTTGTATAGTAGAAGTTATTATCGATATAAAAACTATTCGTTGTTAAGATATTAGTTTAAATTATATGCAGGTATTGATTTTTTTTTTTCCCCTTTGGAATTTTCTGTTGATTTTTTTTTTTTCAACCTTAATACCGACTACTAGCTAACTAACCAACCAACCAACCAACCAACCAACCAACAGTAAAACTAAAAAGACTATACTCTTTCATTACTATCAAATGGACAAACAACTTATTAATAGACACCTACTCGACATATCTACTACGTCAGACCTAATATCCTGGTCCAGAAATGGTTTCATCGCGTATATCCCACCCACGGCAATTTCGAAAGACAATTTATTATTAACATATTTAGAGAATGTTAATGGAGTTACGTGGCAACTATCCAAACCATTATCCATAAGTATAAAGATTGACAACAATAGCAATTTTTTACCACAATTATCCTTGGTTTCTTGGAGTACCCTAAGTACCGATTTGGCCATTTGTGATGTGTATGGGAATTTTTATATATTATTGGCAGGTGTGAGATTATTGGAATCCAAAGATGTCAATTCTCCAAGTTTTGAATTGACGTCGTATAACCATATGGAAATGATTTATAGGGATATCATTAATAATGATATTAATTCACCGGTGAACCCTGGCGCTTCAATTGTGGCTCATAAATGGTTAAACATTGAAAAACCACAAATTTGGAACAAACCTGCTAATAGAGTCAATTTGGACAACGACAACACTAGTAATAGTAATGGGAATAATAGCAACCGTGAAAATTCATTTATTTATGCCTATGGAGTAAACCAGCTTCAACCGCACGGGGTTTGTCATCCTATAGCTACAAAGCAAGCAGTTTTGGTATTGCGTAAAAATGGACAATTGATGTTGTATTACCAAGGGGAACATAAAGTTGAATATCATAAAATTACAATTAATTTAACGGAAGAATTCCAAATTATTGAAAAGGCAAGTATTGGATTCACTAATGATAAACAAGTTATCATCACCACTTGGGATTCCTTGTCGAACAACATCAATACTTATTCAGTGGAAATCAACTGGGGATTCTTAGTTGAATCAGCAAAGAGACAAAAAGTTGACGCTCATTACCATACTCCAAAAGATGCCCAAAAGCCACCGAAATTGATTTTAAAGAAAGTTCATCAAATGAAACCGATTGAATTTTACCAAGAAAGTGAGGAACAAGGAGAACACCAAGATATGGAAGTAAGGGAATTGTCATCCATTGATATAATATCAGCAAATCCGGAATCGAATTCGAAATTGAGTATATTGATCACATATGATTCGTCAATTATCTATCGATATTCATTGGAGAGTAATGTTATATCCGATGTATTTGTCAATCTAGGACTTGAAAAAAACGTCGAGTGGCAAGGCAAAAATTCCAGCACTGTAACATTAATTGATAAAATCAAAAGACCGGGTGAAATTCAAAATGTAATTACCGGATTCATGGATTATACGTTTTCGGTTCTTTATAAAGATGGTCATATTGATGTAATTGATACCATTAATTGGAAAATAAAAAATGGTGACATTGACGATAACAAGCCAAATCAAATAACTTCTATTTTTGATATTGGATTTGACGTACCTGACATTCCTCATAAGAATCCTTTAATTATGGCAGTGTCACCAAATATGACAGCCATCGTGTATTGTGAGCTTTATGGCGAATCGGCGAGCCTTAAATTGAAACCATTTGAAAGAAACAGAAATTTGAGCATTATGGAACAAAGTGAATTATACACCACGGCAGTTGGATTAGCATATACTCATGCATTTGCTTTATACACCAGTGCTTGTTCCGATGATTTAATCATATTAATGCAGCTGGAAGCGCAAAGGTTAAGAAAAATACTTCAAGCATCTGATGAGCAATACGAGCAACAAGTAATAGAGTCAAAAGTGAACAAATTCATTGGATTGATAATTTCTGAATGTCACAAGGCGATAAATTTCCAGATTGATGGATATAGCAAGGATGCCATAGATCGATTATTGTCCAACAATGCCTCGCTACAAAAATTACTTTCATTACAACTTATTCTTGCTGAGGTCGAACAAAACCACAAAGCTGCTGATATCTCCATGATTATTCTTCATTTAAGAAGCACCAGTTTAGGAATCATGTTTTCCTTATCAAGCATTTATCGACAAGTTTCCAAAAAGAAACCCAGTGAGGATACAATTCAAGATTCTATCAATCGTGGGGAATGCATCATATCATTATTGGGTAATTTCAAATGGTTGATTGATTTGTTAACTTATTTAAATCAAGAGTTGTTACAATTGACGTATATCAAGAACAATAATCTCAAACATTCCAAATTAACCTTGAAGAATTCCCTTGTCATCCCCATAATTATGGGCAAAGTACCCAGATTATTTCTCATGTATGCCATTACTTCCATGGGGAGAACCCACGAAATTTTGAAAAAATTACATAAAGACCTATCGGATGCCAATAAATTATTCACCCCAATGAAAGAATCCCTCAATAGATATTTCTCCATTTGTAATACTGCACCAATTACCGTGAACTTATTTGAGAATTATTTGCGTGAATGTGACGCATTGTTGACGAAAGAATTATCTGGCAAATTTGCCAATAAGGAAAAAGGGTATGCCTTGAAATTTGAACAACGTTTGGTATGCCAAGGTGAACTTGATGATGGCAATGGCGATAGTGAAAATGGGGTTTTGGATATTGCGAATTTGTTAATTGAGAGATACGCAATTAATGTTTCTCGAGAAATGAAATTGTCGGATTTGTTCTTGTATGATACCAATTGGTTAAATATTGGGATTAATAAAGATGGAATACCGAGAAATATTCATCCAAAGAATATAATCTATCATTCTCCTCATAGAGTAATTCCAAGATGGTCTCACGATGATGTGGTTATTGATTCATTAAGAAAGATATTCCTTAACAATGTTGTACCTTCCTCCACCAGCACCACAACCATTACTAACACTTTCAACAAGAAGAATTCCGAAGATGATGAAGTAGATGGAGGAAATTCTGGTAGTGGAAGTAGGGGTAATGGATTGGAGACAATTTTGCGAAGATGCACCAGATGTAGAGCAGTTTCTTTGGTTGCTGATATGAACGTTTTCGATTCTCCAATACCCGTGGGTTCATGGACAATGGTATTCCAACGTACGTGTATCTGTGGAAACCCCTGGGTAAATGGCATTTGATTCAATTAGATTAAATTAACCGACAATAAATATACACCAACATGTCCTACACTTCTATGTTTCACTCTTTTCATTCTCTAGCTCCTCTTTCAATTTTTTAGCAACTTCCTTTTTGGCCTTAGCCGAGGCCAACCACTTCAACACAAAGGGTAAACAAGCATTCGTAACGATGATCCATGCAAACAATATTCCAATGTTTCTTCCCATATGACCTTTCCAAGCATTGAAGTACCCCACTTGGAGCAAATCGTAAAAATTCTTCAAGGGCATGGCATATCCATATCGATAAAACTTCGGACAAAGGATAATTGGAGATATCACAGGAGATAAATTCAACACCACGGTATAAACCAAGACAAATCCAAGTAGAGCAGGCTTAATAGCAAAGGCAATCAATACCAACACTTCAATCACACTACCAATTGAGGACATTAATAAAAAGGCAAACGACCAAATCACCAAAAAGCCCGAGTATCCAAAAGTGTCATTAAATGGAATTCCAAATGCCGTATTCAAGACCATAAAACCCAATGATATAAAAACATACGAGATTTGGGTAGTTAAGATCTTAAACGCAACAAACTGTCCTCCGGTCAATTTTTGAGCTAAAAACATGTTGATTTTCATACAAAACACTTGAGAAAAGAATGTCATGACAATAGTATACACACCTCCAAGTTGTAATGTGGCTCCAAATACGGGATTTGGAACTGGGTGTAAGTCATTAATTACAAAAGTTGGAAATGAGGTGATTAATTGTGGAGCGTTATTGATAACCGCTGCTGCTTGAGTGGAATTTAATGTCTGTAGCATATGACCAATCAATCCACTTTGAGGAATAAACTGATTATACCCAACTAATATTTGATTAACAATGGCAACAATATAGTTATTCACGGCATTATAATCTCTACCCGTTTCATAGACAACTTCCATAAGTGATATTACAGGATCAAACGTTCGTGATTGCAGGACCATAGCTTGATACCAATTCAACGTAGCATTTTCATGAACGTAGAATGCAGTCCAGAATTTCTGATGGTGAACTTGTCGATAAACTTCTTGTGTTATGGTATTATTATGCTTATTGGCAAGATCAGCGATTTCAGTATAATTCCAAATATGAAAATCACCAGTTGCTTGCACTGTGGACACATTGGTGAAAAAATATTCGATTGTTTGACCCAAGATATTTGGTAATTGCCCCACGTCTTGATCAGCTATTACAACTACCAGCTTCATATCCTTATATCTACTACTTCTTTGATAATATGACCCCGTGTAAATACACAATATACCTGCAAATCCGACAACTAAAAACACATAATTAATCAACAATTGCGTAGTAATTTTAATTCTTTCGTCTTTGAATTCCTTAGCCCAGAATCTATATTTCTTCTCTTTTATGAATGAACTAGCCACAGATGATCTTCTACGGGAAGGGGGAAGAACTGAAGGAGGAAGCATGGTGTTACTGCCGGATGGCGACTCATCTGAAGGGTTCTTTTTAATGGAAGCGGATTCTTGACCATCACGCAGTTCTCCTGCTTCTTCTTCATCTGGATTTCTACTAGTCATAGCATGACTCAATTGTTTCGTACCAAATATATTTTCATAATAATTAGTTTCATCCAAACCTGCTATTTCGTTTTCATCGTAGTCATCGTCAAGATCATCATTGGTACTGCGGTTATCAGATCTGGAATTGGAGTTGATACTGAAGAAAGCAGTGGCTGCACTTGAAAGTCTTCTGCCTATGGATGGTCTATCGTCATTATTTGTTTTAGGTCCATTTGGCTGGAAGGATTTTGGATGTTCATGTTCTTCATCATCAGTTACCAATGAAGTAATTTCTGATCGGGGTGTGTCATGTGCTCCGGATTGTTGTTCTTGTTGTTGTGCCAGTAGATGTTGATTTTCAGACATGGTCTTTTCGTTGGTGGGGGGAATCAAGTCTTGCACTAAAGGAGGGAAAGTGAAGTCGGTGAAGGAATAAAGAAAGCACCGAACGAAAACTCAAAATGATACTGGGAGTGTCAGATAAATATAGTAGATAGAAATGATAGTGATGGCTAAATTTTCAGAATAGCAGCAAACTAAAGACTATTTCGTAGGGAAGATTGAATGGGGGGACTTAATTTAACCAAAACATTAAGAGAAAAGAAGAACTACAACAAGAAGAAGAAGAAGAAGAGATGGAGTAAATGGTACAAAAACGATTTTCTCTGTGTTGCTGGTAATCTCCGTTGCATGCAACAAGAGCAATTTTATTTTCTTCCCCCCAGGCCCCAACTGGTTAGCTGCTTGGCCTGAACTGGGTGAGAGGAGTTCCATTGTTGGGTTCTGTACTACCTCGGTCGTCGTTTCAGTGTCATTTTTTTTCCTTGCGCTCCCCCATTCCAACTCTAACTAACCAGCCCAACTTTAACTCCTAACCCGCTAACAATAGCCGCAATTTCAACCGAATCTTCGTTCTACTTCAGCCTCATCTCCCTCCCCATTATATTCCATCGAATTCCATTCCATTCAATCTCACCGACATCTAATTCTCACATCTGGATTGTTGTTGTGATTGAGAAATTCCCTCATCTTTCGACATATCTATCATAATCTTTCTTTCTTTCCAAATCCTTTGACAAATTGCAATTAAGCCAAATGTCAACCAACACCAGGAGCCAGACACATGACCTCACTCACAATCAAAATGCCGACGAATCGATGGACCCATTGGATTCAGACACGGGATCTCCAGTGGGAGATGAAGACGTTGAATTTGAAGGAATCACTGCTGCTGTCGTGGATAGAGTACAAACCACCGAATATCAAACTGAAGAACGAAAACTCAAGCAGCAAGAACAAGAACCAAAACCAGAAAAGAAACCATTAACTTCCCAAGAGAGGAAACGTGAATATTTACATGCTGCACCATCATTCATAATTGCCTATCTACAAGTGTTTTGTATTTACGTGGGGTTTTTATCCCTTTATTGGGGGTCGGTGTACAGGAGAAATACTCGATATGAAAATGTCAAATATTTAATCGTTAATGAAGATGCAAGCTTTCAATATAATGGCAATACCATTGAACCATATTTAGGTAATGCTATGCTTAGTATGATACAGCAGAATGAAACTATACAATTGTTGGGAGATTTTCAAATCGCAAACATCACCGATTTCAACCAATTAGCAATGAGCCATAATAACACCCCATTTGAAGAAGTTCAACGACAAGTACACCATCAGAAATATTGGGGTGGGATTTATGTTGCTCCCAATTCCACCGCAAATATCTATAATAGTTTCTACACCGCAAATAATTCATTCATGATTGCGCCCCAGGGTGGGATAAATGAAACCGTTATATTGGTTTATGAAACGGGACGACATTTTTCAGCATTATCACAATACATTTTCCGAAACTTAAACATCATTGCTCAAACTTGGATAAGATTCTACGTATCACGAGATATTTACCAACCCATTCTTGAAACATTAAATAATACCCAACGAGAAACATTACTTTCTTCCAATGAGACAATTTCAATTTTTACCACGTTCCCAACGTTTACTTATGATGACCAACGTCCAGTTACGGATTCCGCCGTGCTTGCCCCCAGTGAAGTTCAATTGATATATGCATTATTGATTTCATTTTATAGTTTCAATTTCTCATTGGAGATATATTCCTATATGCGTCGAAAAGTCACCTACAGGAATTACTTGTTTTATAAATTTTTGATATCCCAATTACATGCATTCATATTGGCATTGGTTTATGCGTTGATGACAATTGCGTTTAAGATTTCCACCAGTGTTACGTTTGGCAAGCTGGGGTTTTTGGTATTGTGGATGTTTGTGTATTTATTCATCAGTGCCACGGGTGTTATTAATGAAGTCGTTGTGCTGATTATATTAGCATATGATCGTAAAGAGTTGATTGCACCGTGGATGATTTTCAATATTGTTAGTAATGTTTCGGTCACATTTGCTCCATTTGTTTTACTGCTGGGCTTCTATAGATATGGCTATGCAATGCCGATGTATAATGCGTATGAAGCATTAAAAGTGGTATTTTTCAATACTTGGAAAGGTCATTTAGGAAGAAATATTGGGGTATTGGTGATATGGATCGTAGTGGGTAATGTGGTTTTATTGGTTGTCAGCAATTGGGCTTCAAAGAGGGTGAAAAGAATTGCCAGAGAAGAGAGAAGAAAAGCAAGAGAACAAGAAAAGAAATTGGATCAACAAGCAGGATTGTAATAGAGACATGATTATTGTATTTTAAATTTAATGTATATTCGTTATTTATTTCCTTAATTATAATGCCCAATGATGCAAGGTGGGATGGTTTTTTCTATCTAACCAGTTTCATCAATAATATCTACTTTTGGTTTAATATTTTTAAAACTTTTGCCAAATCTCATATAATCATAATGCTTTTGTAGTTGTTCATTCCAATAATGGAATCCAGGAACAGAGTGATTATTCAATAACTCTTCTAAGATTTGTAATTTTATATTCCATAATTCATTATTGCTAATATCAGATTCCAATAAATTTGTGGAGATTATATTCGGCAAACTATTGAATAAATGCTCTTTCGAATGCTCATATTTTGCCATAACCAATAATAAATTAAATAATTTATCCATGGGTAATTTTGATAATCTTTCATTATTCAATTGAAACTTCAAATGAAAGAACGTGGAGCTCGGTTTCATGAAATTTAATAAAATTGGGAAATATTGGTTGTTTGTAAACAAATTCAAATGGGCTAAAACATCTTGATAAATTGAGTTGTTCAATTCATAAATAGTTTCCGGGTTAGAACGACTAAGTAATTTAATATCAATGTCATTTTTTTCAAATATTTGAATCAAATTATGAGTTTTAAAAATTTGATAGGTGTTCAATAATTCAGTATAGGATCGTCCATAAGAAATCTTTGATACAAGTTCCACAACTTCCGATTTAACCAACGAATCAAACTTGTCAAATGACGATAAAATTTCACTCAACACAAATTCCAATTCCAATTCAGCTTGCTCGCGAACCAATTTCCCGTAAAACTGAATCAACAACACCAAAAACAATGGATCGTCTTCGAATTTGAAAAAATCATCTCTTGTGAATGTGTATAAGGATGGCGATAGATGCGGCAACTTTGGTAAAACTAGAGTTAACAAATCCAAATACCTGGCCAAGATAATGGTATTTTCCAGTCTTCGAGTCTTTTTAAGTATAGGTTCAATAGATTCAAGTAATTGAATTTCATCCTTGTCTTGCAATTTAGAAATTAACAATTCAATTTGACTTAGAACTGGAATTGAAGTTTCTTGTTCGAAGAATTTCTGGATAATTTTATAAATGACATCATTATGTTTTAAGAATTGCAAAGTATCCTGTTCATGAACGTTTAGGATGATAATTTTCAAACATAAGATATTCACAATAGCTACGTTTGATTCAAACAAATTATCCAAGATAAATTCAACTGGATAAAAATTCAACACCTGCTTGAAGGATAAATTGGATAAGATACTCAGTAACAATTCAATTAGAATACCATGTTGATCAATTTCATAATATTTGTCATCCAATAGTATCTGGTTAAGTAATGAAATGAATGTTTGAAAATATAATTCTTGTTCAATGGTAGCTTTATCAATTGACAAGATATAACCGTCAATCAAATTAGCATCAACAGGTGATTTATCTTTTTGAGCATCTGAAAGATGGTGTAATACCTTAGTTGAGAATTCGTCCAACATCTTCTATCAATGAATCTATCAGGAAGTGAAACAAACAGACTAAGTGGCAACTGAGTGTAAAATAGAACGGCAAGTATGGGGAAAAGAGGGTGACTTGAAAAAGGGAGTGATTTTTTTTTTCGCCCTGGGGTTTTTTTTTCTTGCCCCAGAGTTGGTTGCTAAGATCGCCCACTCTATTTTTTTTTTTTTTTTTTTTTTTACAACCAAACTGATTGCTACCTCCGAAATATCCAGAACATTCTTTTTCTTACTGCTCCAGTAATGCCGGTCGTATGACATGTAATAACCAAAGGATATAATAACGACAATACTCATCCCGGCCGATTGACAGAACGTACAATATTGTAGAAACGTTGCTAAATAACTGTTTTTATTTGACAGAATTCTTACTCATAGCGAAAGTACAGGAAAAACATTGAGACGTGACCAAACTCGTTTTGTTCATGCATGAGAATTGTCCGATTACTCCAACAAGATTTCGTTTATTGACACGAATGATATATGGGTTTGTAGTTTGGTTGCATTGGTACATGAATTTGTCGTGAGCAATACACCTCTCCCCTATTTCTATTCAACCAGAGAGTTAGTGGATTTAACCCTCCTCGAGTTGTAGATTTTACGAGAAGGATAAAAGTATCCAATGGTCATGTCACAAAATTATAAAAAGAATAGAATCGAGAAGAGGCAGTGGTAGGATACATTAAACTCCGACATGCGATTAGTTCCGAATAAAGATTTAGATACAAAAAAAAAACAAACTATTGATATCGGATAACGGTTTTAACTCGCTCATTGGGATAAAACATGTAATGATTTTGTTCCATAAGTTGCAAAAAAAAAGAAATTGTAATAATTTAACCCTAAGACTCCAGTAAAAATGAATTAACAAAAGTTTAAAACAACTTCTACAATTTCATGCTGAAATTTATCTATTCACAATGGGGTATTAAGCAACAGAGAACTGTAAACATGATAACAGTAGTTTTATTGTATGTTTCTGTTGAGAATAGAGACTATTTTCTTTGATAATGAACTTAAGGTTGTTCCAAATTGTGTTGGAACAAGAAGAACAGTTTTGATTGTAATTGCAATAAACTTCAACGAAGCTCATTAAAGACGTTTAAACTTACGTAAGCTTTCTTGAAGAATGGTCTATCCTTTAACTTTTATAGTTGATGAAACTATGATATTAAGCATATTACACAAAGGTAGTAATGCTTACGTTCCATGTTGACACTGGTCACGTGTAAGATAGTTATTGTACTAGAGCACGACCATGTGTGACGGAATAAGATATATTCCGGATAAGGAAGGTAAGGGATTGGTGGGAAGTGTATGCAGGATGGATGTTGGACACGACTGAGTGGACAACATATTCTCGAGTACCAGGACTCTGGACGAGAACAAGAGAAAAGTACAAGGTGCTAATGATATGACTATCTAATAGATAATAGAGTAACAACGAACAATGAATACTACAACGCAGTCAAGTGAGATAGTCAGTGACTACTATGGTTACCATACAATACGATACAGTATAGATAGATAGATCTAGACTACGTACTACATCCAGCATATCGGACATTACTACTATATACAGGCTATATTATAATGCATAGTCTATTAAACCTATATTTCTATCAATAGTAAACTCGAACGAGGG
>JAKTVH010000107.1:0-34498 GCA_030557105.1 Candida frijolesensis | reverse complement strand
TATGGTTGTCACTTTCGCCCCAGCTGGTGTCACCACTGAAGTCAAATCCGTCGAAATGCACCACGAACAATTGGTTGAAGGTGTCCCAGGTGACAATGTTGGTTTCAACGTCAAGAACGTTTCTGTTAAAGAAATCAGAAGAGGTAACGTCTGTGGTGACTCCAAGAACGACCCACCAAAGGGTTGTGACTCTTTCAATGCTCAAGTCATTGTCTTGAACCACCCAGGTCAAATCTCTGCTGGTTACTCTCCAGTCTTGGATTGTCACACTGCCCATATTGCTTGTAAATTCGACACCTTGGTTGAAAAAATTGACAGAAGAACTGGTAAGAAATTGGAAGAAAATCCAAAATTCGTCAAATCCGGTGATGCTGCTATTGTCAAGATGGTTCCAACCAAACCAATGTGTGTTGAAGCTTTCACTGACTACCCACCATTGGGTAGATTCGCTGTCAGAGATATGAGACAAACCGTTGCTGTTGGTGTCATCAAATCTGTTGAAAAATCCGACAAGGCTGGTAAAGTTACCAAAGCTGCCCAAAAAGCTGCTAAAAAATAAACCAACTAATTTAATTTAATTAATTAATGGAAATATCTTTTTCTCTTTCTTTTTATTCAATTATATTAAGTATTGTTTTATATATATATATCATCTGTGAAAATAAATCAACTAAATAAAAAAAAATTCATTTTTTTTTTTTTTTCAAAAACAGAGATACATTTAGTGTAGAGTCTTTATTGATACTAGAGAATGTAGATTTTATTTGGTTTCCGTTGTATATTTTAACAAAAAGTTACATATATAGTTTGACTTGATTTTCGGTTATATCAGTACAGCTTGAAATCCTTTCCCACTAACCACACCCATCCAATCACCTTGGTTTTGTCTCCAACAGACATTATTAATCTCTAGATCTTCAGTATATGCCAAAACAGGAGTATCAATAATCAATCCTGTATGACTATTACCATTTCCACCATTATTACCATTATTAACACCATTAGCATTTGCATTTGCATTTGCACTACTATTAGGATTATTATTGCTATTATTATGTGTACTTCCACCACCCATGCCACTAGAACTACTGGGAAGGTTATTAATATCCCAAACCAACGCTTGACAATCATCACCACCAGTCAATAAATAATTAGACGTAGGATGCCATTTGATCAGATTGATCAGGGCATGGGATATTCCTCCCAATGATCCATCAATTGTAACCACTGGTAATCCGGGCATTCTCATATCGATGATTATCACCTGATTGGAATTAATCCCCACGGTGGCTAAATGATGTTGATCAATATTGGAAGTGGTTAAAGTTAACAATGCCTTGGAGTTGAAAGTGGATGAATTGGGGTTTCCGAAATTCGAAGAAGAAGAATTTGCTGTGGAAGAAGGTGTTGGTGGAGGTGGTTCATAAATAATGGTTGAATGTTCTAAAGATCTTAAATCAAATACTCTCATGGATCCATCATTGCCTACCGATGCAAAAACATTGGTGGATTTATGCATGAATTTGACATCAAACACTTCTGAGTCATGTGCTATCAATTGCGTCTTTACCGTGGCTGTATCAGACAAATTATCTGCATTATTACCACCACTGTTATGTCCCGATGTTGACGACGCCGATGACCTTGGGTGCGATCGATGTAAATCCCACACGGTACATGTTGTATCCACACTTGAAGTAATCAAAATGTTGGGATCAGTCTTATTCCAATCAAATGACGTGACGGGAGGATAAGTATTGATATCTTCGGTGGCAGTGGTAGCTTTACTATTGGTAGAAGTTGAAGAATGGGAACTATTGGAAGATGTTCTTGTTGCAGCAGCAGCAGCGGCGGCGGCAGCTGCCGCGGCAGTATTGTTGGCCAAAGTGTGGGTTTGTTGTAAATTGAATGAATCATCTCCATTATCAACAACTCTGTACAATCGTAAAACTTCACTTGAGGCTGCCAATCGTTCACAAGTGGAACCATACAGTAACATCAGTGGATCCCATTGTAAATGCGTTACCGGATAATCCAAATTCACATCACACACTTTTTGGAAATTGTATCCTTCAATAGAACCACATTCATCGTCGTTATCATCATGATCATCTTCATCGTAATACACACCACTACCACTTCCACTGGGACCACGGCTATGAGTATTATTGCTATACATCAAATTGGTATTTCCTCCGGGACTCACCAAATTATCAATATTACTATTATTCATGGTGTACTCATTTCTTTCATATTTATTACCATGAATAATTTCCAATTTATTAGTAAAACCTTCCTTGTATGAACCCAAGGCAATACAATCCAATTGACTGTTATTCAAATACACCCAATCACTGGCATATAATGGGAACTGACTGAAATAATATGAATTCCTCTCTAATGGAGTAGTAGGAGGCATGCCGACAATTGGAGAATTCGACGAATGTGATATTGGACTTAAACTAGTGCCTGGTCCTGATAAATTAATACCTGCTCCTGATGAAGATGATGGAACTTGCAGTTGTCCTTGGAAAGGTGATTGTTGTTGTTGTTGATGATGATGTGACAGCAGTTGTTGATGAATATTTAACCGTTGTGATCCAAATAAATTAGACATGTATGAAGAACTACTTGATGAATTGTTAGAACTGGTGTTGGTCATGATGGTGCCATGGAACGCTGGGGATGGATATGTAGGTTGGCCCGTGGTGATTGAACTTCTTTTGGAACTGTTATTATACCAATCCATGGGGAAAACTTTATATATCAAAATATAATACGATAATTATCAAATCTTCAAGAATTCTTTTCCCAAAAAAATAAAATTTGAATTGAAAAAAAAAAAGCCAAATCGGAATAGGAAAAAGGGTGAGTGGAGAACGATGTTGGAAAATGAAACTAGGTTTTTCTGTGAATGGAGATAGATGAGATATGTATATATTGTAATTATGCTAGTCTATGATCAGTTGAATGTATAAGGCGTAAATAGTATGGATGATTCATATACACTGTGGAATGGTTGACTTTGCTATTCCTTCTTGCTGTTTGGAAATGATGATAATGATTAAAGCATTCGTTGAATCAGGAGCCAAAAAGGAAGGAAGATGAGTGGGCGTGAGAGCGAGCGTGAGCGGAAATAAGGTCAAGGGGAGCAAAAAAAAAAAAAAAAAGGTACATGTCGCACGACCTATGCAGCTATTTCTTTGGTTATAGTATTCTAAAAAAAAAAAAATCAAACTGATATTAACTAATATACAATATATAATGGGTTTTTTTTATTATTAAGTTTGGTTAGATGGAATGTGAACTTTTGGATTGGTTGAATTAGTTTTCAGCTGCAACTTCCTCAACGGAAGGACAAGTACAGATCAAGTTCAAGTCACCATAAGTATCATTCAAACGACTAACAGTTGGCCAGCATTTATTATGTTTCAAGAATGGTAATGGGTAAGCGGCTTGTTCTCTAGTGTAACCTCTTGCTTCCCAATCTTCAGAACTGACAACATCTTCCAAAGAATGAGGAGCGTTTTTCAAGACTTGACCCAAAGATTCTCCATTCTTGTATGCTTCGATTTCTTGTCTAATAGAAATCAAGGATTGAATAAATCTGTCCAATTCAGCCAAGTTTTCAGATTCGGTGGGTTCAATCATCAAGGTACCAGCAACTGGGAAAGACATGGTTGGAGCATGGAATCCATAATCTTGCAATCTTTTAGCGACATCAATAGCTTCGACACCGATTTTTTGGAATTCACGCAAGTCAAGAATAAATTCATGGGCACAATGTTTAGTACCACTGGTGGAAGATGCATTACGATCAACAAACAAAATGCTATAGTATGGTTCCAATTGGGACATGATGTAATTGGCGTTCAACATGGCAATGGCGGAAACATATGGCAAGGCTTGGGAACCCAACATTTTAATGTAAGAATAGGAAACTGGGATGACTGAGGCAGAACCATATGGAGCAGAATTGACAGCTTTAATGGATTCATTGGTAGAATGAGGAGTGTTAACAAAATGGTGCAGTGGTAAGAATGGTTTCAAGTGTTCTTTGACACAAACAGGAGCTTGACCTGGACCACCACCACCATGACTCAAGGCAAAAGTTTTATGGATATTCAAATGACAAACATCAGCACCTAAATCACCTGGGGAAGTTAAACCGACTTGGGCATTCATGTTGGCACCATCAAGATAAACCAAACCTCCATTAGCATGAACGAGTTCAATGGCACGTTTAACACCTGGTTCAAACAATCCGTAAGTGGATGGGTAAGTAATCATAATAGAACACAAATTGGCGGCGTATTTTTCAGCCTTTTCTTGTAAATCTTCCAAATCAATGGAACCATTGGCCAAACATTTAACTGGGACAACTTTCAAACCAGACATAGCAGCAGATGCTGGGTTGGTACCGTGAGCACTAACAGGAATCAAACAAATGTTTCTTTGTTCGTATTCACCACGAGATTTATGGTATTGTCTAATCAATGATAATCCAGTGTATTCACCTTGGGCACCAGAGTTTGGCATGTTGGTAGTGGCGTCAAATCCAGTAATGTCATTCAAATCTTTTTCAAATTCATCAATCAATTCTTTGTAACCTTGAGCTTGATCAATTGGGGCAAATGGATGGATAGAGTTGAAACCTGGCATGGATAAAGTTTGCATTTCAACAGTGGCGTTCAATTTCATGGTACATGAACCCAATGGGATCATACTATCAGCTAAGGACAAGTCCATTTTTTGTAAAGAATGTAAATATCTCAACATGGCGGTTTCGGAATGATGGGTGTTGAAAACTTCATGAGGTAAGATTTCGTCGGTTCTTAATAATTCTGGAGCAATGGTTGGCAATTCTTTTGGAGGAACATAGTTGAGTTCACCAATGAACACTGCAACCAAGTTTGCCAAATCTTGCTTTTGAACAGTTTCATCCAATTGCAAAGAAACAGTAGATTCGTTGACTTTGAACAAATTAATATCATATTCATTCAATGCCTTAGCCAAGATTTCGTCAGCAGAAACACCATTCAATTTAACAGTCAAAGTGTCAAACCATTTGTTGTTAACGATTTCATGAGTCTTGGAAATTTCATTAGCCAACAAGGTGGTGAATCCATAAACTCTGTTAGCAATATCTTTCAAACCCTGTGGACCGTGGTAAACAGCATAATTGGCAGAAATGTTAGCCAATAAAGCTTGTGCAGTACAGATGTTCGAAGTAGCCTTTTCTCTCTTAATGTGTTGTTCTCTAGTTTGTAAAGCCAAACGCAATGCTGGTTTGCCTAATCTATCTTTGGAAATACCAACAATTCTTCCAGGGATTTTTCTAGCATATTTGGAAGAAGTTGCAAAAAATGCAGCATGAGGACCACCATAACCAAATGGAACACCAAATCTTTGGGAAGTACCCAAGGCAATATCAGCACCAAATGCACTTGGTGGTTTCAACACGGTCAATGCTAATAAATCGGTGGCCATGGCCAAGAGCGCCTTGTTGGCATGCAAAAGATTGGCAATTTCAGTATAATCAACAATTTCACCATTGGTATCAGGATATTGAACCAAGGCACCAGAGACTTCACCAATAATTTTGTTCAATTCTTCAACACCTTGTGGAGTGGACAATGGTAATTCAACAAGTTCAATACCAATGTTTTGTGCTCTCGATCTCATGACATCAACGGTTTGTGGGTGAAGGTTAGTATCGATGACATACTTGGTCTTTTTGTTTTTGGTATTGTGGAAAGATAAAGCCATAGCTTCACCGGCAGCAGTACCTTCATCCAATAAAGATGCATTGGCCATATCTAAACCAGTTAAAGAAGTAATGACAGTTTGGTAATTCAACAAGGAGTTCAATCTACCTTGGGAGATTTCTGGTTGATAAGGAGTGTAAGAAGTGTACCATTGTGGAGATTCAAGTAAATTTCTTTGAATCACAGGTGGTAAATGGGTACCGGCATAACCTTTACCAATGAAAGATTTCTTGATCTGGTTTTTGTTAGCCAATTTATTCAAATGTTCCAACATTTCCGATTCGGTGTAACCTTGTTCTGGTTGGATTTTTAACTTTCTCTTAATCAAAACATGTTCCGGCACCGAATTTGATAAGAATTCATCCAAGTCTTTATAACCCAAGGCGGATAACATGTGGTCGACTTCTTTGGAATTTGGACCGATATGTCTTCTAGCAAATACATCGAGATTGTCCAAAGATACTTTTGGCTTGATGACTTTAGCAAAGTTTTGTGAAGATGTGTTTGCCTTAGTAGCTAATGATCTAATAGCTTGTCTGAGCAAAGATCTTTGTACCATTCTAGATAAGGGGAAGTGTGGAAGTAGTACTTTGTGGTGGTGTGTGGAGGGTAGGTAGAAAATGGAACAACTATGGGGTAAGGAAAAGAATGATTCAAAGAAAGAAAGAAATGTGAAAAAAAGTGGCAAGAGAATCGGAAGAGGTTACTTAAGTATGTTTATATAGTTTTCCAAGTGAAAATTTGCATAATTTATTATTATAACAGATAAAGACAAAGAAACCACTCAGTAAGATAGCCAATGAGTTTTTTTGACTTCTCGAGCCGTTGTATTTTTTTGTTAGTGGTGTAGTATGTGGGGCATCGGCACATGTGCTACCAATGGAGGAAACTACGCGGCATCACAACAACACCACAACACGCGAAGAGCAATTGGCCGAGTCAAAAAAAAGAAATCAAGTCTTCTTATATGCACACTTCCATCGACCCATCGACCCACCCACGCCACATGCCAATTATACCCGTCATACTCCGACAGAAATCAACCCAAATAGCAAAGTATACGTCTCACAACAGCAAACATCATGGAACTGACATATAATTCTCCAAGAAAACACACAAGCAAGGGGGAAGAAAGAAAAACTCCGATCACCAATCCATCTTGCACAAATATCATCGGTGTTGCATTCCCGGGGTCGAAATAAGAAATAAAAAAGAAAGAAACGAAAAAGGAGTCAGAAAATAATTGTACCTCTTCGTTCCTCTATAAAATATACTTCCGAGTAAAAGTAGATATTACTCGTTTGATCTGTCGTTTGACTTCGTACGAATAAACAACACCGATGTTTTTAAACGAAGATGAGGAGGAGCAAGAAGTGGGGGTGGGATCCCTCGACCGTTGGAAGATCTTAGCTAAAAGGCTTAGTTTATACTTGATGATTGGTAGCTCGTAACTTCCAGTTCCACGCTAATGTTAAAGGCAATCACCAAACTGATTTCCACTGAAGTGCTTTTAGATTGAACCAGTTATTGGTCACAGCTATTCTATTCATTACATTACTATGAATCGAATACACCTCTCTATAATCCTTCAAATCTTCGAATTCCATGTTCATGCTTTTGCATATTGCGTAATTGTTTAGTAGTTAACTTCTTTTCTTCAATTTTTGGTTTCTTTTCTATAGGTTCATCGGCGGTGTTATCCCCCTCATCTTCTTCAGCTGTTGATTCTTGTTTTGATTTAGTCAATTTGTTAATATCTATGAGTTTCCTCTTTGGTTTAGAAATGATGTTAGCGATATTGGTTCTTCGTTTATGTAAAGATGTGGTTTTCTCTTCTTCGCCTTCTTCATCACCTTCCTCATCATCTTCTTCTCCATTTCCACTGTCCGATGCCGATTCGTTATCGTCACTTTCGCTAGTATCAGTCCATGAATCTTCAGCACCTTCGTCATCCTCTTCATCATCATCATCATCATCATCATCATCATCATCATCATCATCATCACTTCTCTCTTCGTCTTCGACTTCCACATTGGACCAAAGTTTCAAAGTATCCATTCCGGCACTTAACAACCTATAATCGTAGTCGATATCCAAAATACCAACTTCATCAACTGCTCCATATTTCCCCTTAGACACTGAATGCAATCTAGTTTCAACGACTTTACCGGATTTATAATTAACCCTATGCAATAAACCTTCACTATCGCCACACCAAACGGAATTGGCCAACGAGTCATCATCCATATTCATCGTGGGAACAATTGCATCAATGGAGGCACTTTTATTTACTTTTATCCTCGTCAATTGATCCATTAATTTATTCTTGGAGTTTTTCCAAACACTGATCAATCCTTCACCATGTGTGACTAAAACAGTATCATTTCTTTCGGAAATCTCCGTACTTGGGAAACACATAGCCAAAAGTTCATCTTCTTGATCGTCAGATTGCGTAATTATCCCCTTTCTAATATCAATGTGTGACAATGTGGTTGAACCCAATGTGAGATAATGGTAAGCGGAAACAGCAGGCATGGCAAGAATATGATTTATCGAGTCATCGTGGGCTTGGTTAACTTTGAATTTCAATTTGTTGGAGTTTAAGTTAGAACTATCATAAACCAATACATGTCCGTCTTCTGTTCCTGCTACTAAAAATGGATGTGTGGTAGAATGAGTTATCTTGGTCAAGGCATCTTTGAGGTTAGAGTAATCAGACACCACATCCACTTTACCAACGACTTTCCCAGTCTCAGTAGATGCCTTCTTGATGATATTATCAGTACCGCAAGTATAGATAAATTCTCCAGCGGAATTCTCCAATGGTTCAAAAATCGCATGTCGACAAGATCCTTTATGACGTTTGGTTTTCCAATTGGTCTTAATTAAATCATCATCTTTGCCAAGTTCCGTGTTGTCCTTAATGGTAGTCCACCATTTTGACTTCAGCTGTGATACAGATTTGGTCACATGAGCAATTTTCCCTTTGGAATAAGCATCTTTTTCTAATTTATTATATTCTTCTCTTCGTTGTTGGGTCAATTCTTCTAATTTTTCAGCATCGTAGGAATTACAATAAACATGACCAGTAACTTGACCAGATATTAGAATAGGTTTGGTGGGATGGGCTGCTACTGTGAATAATGGGTCAGCATAATCGATTTCCAAAATTGGAGAAACCGAGGATTCCAATACTTGGGCAGCATTTGAGGAGTTTGACTTCTTTTTCGCCATCTTGATAATACTTGTTGATATGGTTTGGTAGGAAAGAGAAGTAGGTGATGCTATACGATATTTTTTTTTTGTATTGACGCGATGAGCTCCAAAGGATATTCAAAATGGTGTACCCAAGTGGTGATGAAAGAGAACATCTTGTCATCGAGAACCACTGTCAGTTGGACAGATAGAATGAGAATGAAGTAGTTTACATTACAGATGTGGCTCCTTCGCAGATATTTGACTACTCTTTCTAACCCGTGACTTCGAACGGCACGTCGCAACATGATGGACTTATTATTCCACCTGAAGGTTATGGAACAATATGCGGCTCAGACTTATCTACATTGCTATCAGTTATACCTCTACTATGTATTACATGCCATATTTATCTTTATGTGAGATCAACGAATGTGGCCACCTGGAATGATTCAACTATGCTAATCGCAAATCGTACCAAAAGTTATACGATACAGCTGGTGCGTGGGCCACGCGAGAAAACCTCGACGCACCCGAACCCAAGACCATACCAATCGAAAAATATCAGGACATTTTCTTCCCCCCCCCAATCAGATGATGTGGAATTTTACTTACCAACTTAAGCAACTATATTTAAAACTACTTGATACCCAAATCCTTTCACTTCCTTCATCATTTTTCAATCTCTCATTAATAACTAGGATATGTCGTTATCTAAGTTACCACCAAATGCCAGGGTGGCAGTATTAGGAGCAGGTACCCTGGGATTAACATTCACGTATTTCCTATCCAAATACCGTCCCGATTTACATTTCACCATATTTGAAAAACAAAATCGACCAGGTGGGTGGATTTCATCACCTCATTTATCCATTAAGCAAACTCATGAATCCATAGTGTTGGAGAAAGGACCTCGAACATTACGTGGGGTAAAAGACGGTACGCTACTTATGATTGATATTCTTCGTCAATTGGGATTGGAATCACAGATAGAAGTGCTCAGTAATAAATGCATTGCCAATAAGAAATACATCCTTGATTCGTCACAAGAAATCGTTCAGGTTCCGGATTCTCTTGGCACGGCGGTGGAGTTTGTGAAAAATGTGAAATTTGTCGATGGGAAAATGGTATTGGGGATGTTGAAGGAACCATTTGTGAAACCTTTTAAGGGTGATGAAACGGTGGAACTGTATTTTAAGAGACGATTCGGTAGTTCTGTGTTGTCGGACAATGTTCTTAGTGCGGTTATTCATGGGATATATGCTGGTGATGTGGGGAAATTGAGTGTGAAAAGTGTCTTGCCATTTTTGAAAGATATGGAAGTTCAATCTGGTTCGATTGTTAAACATATTTTCAAATCCATCTTAAAACGAAATTCAAAATCGAAAACAGAAATAGAAACAGAAACAGCAGGGAAGGGAGCATTGTCTAGTGATTTACAAGAATATGAACAGCTGATTTCGCCAAATGCGGGTTTATTGGAATTACAAACCAAATTAAAGAATTATCCTATGATAAAACTCCATGATGGGATGGAAGTTTTCCCCAAAGAATTGGCGTCATATTTGGAAAACAATACCAATACAAAAATTCTCTATAATAGTACTATAAACCAAGTGGACCCAATTACAGGAAAAGTGAACGGAAACCAATACGACCATATTAGATCCACCATCAACACCCATGATTTGGCACAAACATTACCAGCCACCAATCCATTGATTCCTGAATTGAATGACATTCAATATGCAAGCATATTCTTAACCAACGTTTATACCAAAACCCCCAGTCTTATTCCCCAAGGCAAACCTGGATTTGGATTCTTATGTCCTAGATATCAAGGAATCAACCAAAATCAAGATGCATTGTTGGGAACAATTTATGATTCAGATATAGAAAATAATGTGGAAGGATTGTATACTTGCAGTAAGCCAGAACCTAATTCAAACAACAAGATAACTATCATGATGGGAGGACATTATTATAGTCACTGGTCAATACCTTCAGATTCGATTAATTTGAGTATAGTTAAAAACATCTTGCAAACAAAATTGAAAATTGATTTATCGAAATTTAATATTCGAGTCATCAAACCTGGTGAACCATTGGTGGTTGATAACATCAAAGATAATGATTTGATCATATCGTATAATTTTCATTCAAATTGTATCCCACAATATAATTTGGGATACCAAAAAACTAAAGCCAATGTTGATGCAATTCTTGCAAAGGGGGATTATAAACTTTCGTTTGGAGGTACAGTGTTTGGTGAAGGATTGGGTGTGCCTGATTGTGTGATTGGTTCATTCAAGGATACTTTAAAATTGAAATAGGTAAATGAATTCAAACAATATACACAAAAAAAAAATCTTACTCATACTGTGGCATTTCATCGTCATCATCATCAACATCAACATCGTTATCGTCTTCTTCTGATTGTAATGATCGAGTAACGATGTTCGAATCGTTAATAGCATAATTTATGACAAGTTGTTTTTCGAAAAATTCTTCATGTTGTAAATTCCTTAATGCAAGCGTAGCCTGATTTAATCCAGCATAGATTATAAATGCAAAACCCTTGTTCAATTTTATAGATATAACATCACCGAATGCTGAAAATAGGAGATATAGATTATGCATCATTATTTGACCGTTGATTTTAGTGTTGAGATTTTTCACATATAGGGTTTGACGTGGTTTGAGATTGCTAAGATCGAGTTTTACTTTCTTGGTCCCATTGGATTGATTTTGTTCTGAAACTATGTCTGTTGATCTTTTCGTTGAAGACATTGTTACTGATATTGCTGTTGATAATTGTTGGTTAATAATTGACTGGTGTGGGATATGATGAGATGGCAGCGAGTGTCGCTTATTTTTCCAGACCATATATGAATGTGGTGCGTGCACTTACCAATCCAGCAAATGACAATGTTGGACACAAAATTTCAGTTGCTACATGGATAGCCATAACCCAACAATTAAACCAAAACAAATCAGCCACTCAATTGATTTTCAACCTAAAAACCACAACCTATCCACTTACTTACTTCATTTCTCACCCACTCAATACTGACAATGTTTATTAACTCACCAATTGTACCAACAATCTTGAAAAGATCATTCGCGTCTGTAAGATCTATCTCGACCCATAGTACCACGATCCCAAGGCACCAGGGATTCTTCAAATTCAATCGTTTATTTTCAACAATTGGCAAGACCGCCAGACCAAATGCTTGGACATATTCGTCATCATATTCTTCTGGTAGCAGTACAATGAAGTTGTTATTCGCAAGTACTGGAGCATCTTTCTTGATCGTATCTGCTTTGACCAAATCAATGATCCACAATGACACCGCTATTGCCACACCATGGCAAACCCGATCAATGGACCAAACCATCAAGTCCGAAGTTCAACAACCATTCAAGAAATCAAGGTTTAATAATTATTTAAATTACGAAGAATTAACAATTGGATCCGTCGTGGGGTTATTTTTGGGGATAATTATTGGGAAATTATCTCAAGTTATTGTATTGGTTTCATTACTGACTTATTTCTTAGTGGAGTTTTTGGAAAATAGAAACATTATTCATATTCCTTGGAATTATTTCATAACTGTTGGCAAAGAAAGGATTAATTTGAAACAATTGGTGTTTGAAAAACCAAGTTTTAAGATCTCGTTCGTTCTATCTTTTATTATTGCTGCTTATAATGTTTAGATGTTTGAGTTTGTTTCAGGTATAGAAGAAATAAAAGTTATTAGTAAGAATATAAAATTGTACATTTATTATTAAGTAGTATAAGTATTACAAAATTGGCGTATTCTCTTTAAGCCCCGTAGGTGGAGTGTCGTCGTCTGCTAAGGGAGTGTTTTCGATGCTGATTTCACCATTAACATGTGGCCTATAAGAACTCTCAGCTTCATTAACGTTCTCTTCTTCTGGTTCTGCCACTGCCACTGCCTCTAGTTCTTGTGACTCTTCTGGTTCGTCTTGCTCCTCCTCAAGGTTATTCTTATTAAATATATGGTATTCTCTCAACGGTATGTCTCTCAATTCAACCTCTAGGTTTTCCCCATTCTCACCTCTAATACCATTGTAGTCTTTATGCGGGAGATCCCATTGGTCACCTAATTTGTCTGATATGTAACTGACAACATCATCACAATATCCCAATAAACTCACATCGAAATTGCAATGATCTATGGGGTCTCGATTGATCAATATCTGCGGAATTTTTTCAGGCACTTTATCCACTATATCACTAACGGGTGCAACTTTCAATGAAGTACCAGCACATATTAATAAATCACATTCCAATATATCTTCCCTTATGTGGTCATGGAAATTACTAGGCAAGGCTTCTCCAAAAAATGTTATATCCGGCTTGAAAACCCCATAACTTTCTTCGAAATAAAAGTCATCGTCTTTTTTCAAAATATCATTCTTCCTCTTGGTGCATTGTTTACAAAGGGGGATTTCCTTAGCACGAATCTTTTCAAATATATCTTCTCCATTAATTCTAAATCCACATGTTATACAACTTGCCGTAGCAAAAGAACCATGGCACTGAACCAATTTATCTTTGTTTATCCCCGCGTAACTTTCCAAATTATCAATGTTCTGGGTGTAATTCCTTAATAATTTCCCTTGGTCTTGCAAGACTTTGATGAATGAATGCATCGGACTAAACATCCTTTCTGGAGGTAACACCATGTGAGCAATTGAATAAAACAAACTAGGATCGATATGGAAAAGTTCAAGATCAAACACTTCTTGCGGATCATTTAAACCTAAATGTTGAACCAAGGAATAAAACCCCTTTGACGACCTGAAGTCTGGAATACCCAAGCTCGTGGATATCCCTGCACCAGTAATCACCAATATTTTATTTGCATTGGAAATTAAATTCATCGCATCTTCAATGGTTCGAACATCTTCTCTTCGATTTCGTATGGATTTGACTTTTAACATGGCATGATTGAGGATCTTGATATATTCCATGATGTTGGCACTGTTGGGTTTTGGTAAGTTTTTCGGCACAAATCCTAATTGTAAAATCAATTTAACTATATGTTCAACTGATGCTGCTGTGGGTAAATATTTGGCAAGGAATTTTATGTTGCCGTGAAGTTTAAGATACTTTCTAGTTTCGGCAATCAATTCCGGTGGGATATCTTCAAAGTCAAAATTAGGTTCTAAATCATCTGACGAAGTCGGCGATGAACTAATTCCTTCCTCATGATCTTGTTGTTGTTGTTCTTCTTCTTCTTCTTCTTCTTCTTCTTCTTCTTCTGCTTCTTCACCACTCGAGATATAAGCTGGGTAATCCTGTTCTCGTTGCAGGTTTGTCGCGTCTAAGGTCGATGGGGCGCGATTAGATGGCAATGACAATCCTTCTGAATCGTCACCATCGTCATCCAAATCCTCTTCTTCTTGGTCGTGTTGTGTCATTCGCACATCATTGACAAACCTTTCTTGGTCCTCCTCTCCATCATCATCTTCATCTTCAGAGGAAGAGACATCTTGGAATGGAGTGATTGAGAACGTACCATTGGTGGTCTTGTTACTGGAATTGGTAACAGACGTCAGTTCAGGGTCTGGCTTAAATCGTTTTGCCCTTTGTTGTTCCTCGTCGTCTTCTGAGCTTGAGTCTATAAGAATAATCTCGTTGTTATGTGACATTGCTTTTGTTATCGTATATGCCAAGGGAATATGTAAGAAAGAAAGGAGGAATTCGACCGAGAGGCACTGGCGTAAATTTGCAGTAATTAGTCGTTGTTGGGGGCAATGGTGGTCGACTGTGGTAGCAGACTGTGGGATTTGGTAGTTGGTGGAGGGTGGGGAGATGTTGCCGTGGGTGGTCGTGCAATGTAAAGCTAAGCAAAATGAAGTACACTAAAGTATTGGTAGAGTGGAAGGTGTATTTTTTTTTTTGTTGTTTTGTTTGTTTGGTTATCGCAATTGAATTTTTGGGCTACCTGGCTTTATTTTGTTCGCACCCGTGGCTTCTCTTGGTTCGTGACTCTTGCCGTACCAGTACGACCAACCAATGTATCAGTCCATTCATCTACTACAACAAGTTAGCCAATTGAAAGTAAGTAAAACCTCTTAGAGGATCTAGAGTCAATAAAAATCAACGCTGTACATCATATTTATGTTAATTGGTAGGGAAAACTCATCCTCGCTTTCCCCACACACCCAATTCAGAGTCACCACAACTTTGGGAGGATTATTGTAAAATTTTGAACCATAATTTGCTTCTGCTGTATTCTTTATTGGAACCATTTGGAACTAATTAATCGTCATCAATGACACATAGGTGTTACTTTTTTGTTTCCATTGTAATATCTGGCATGTCTGTTCAATTGGTCGCCAAATTGCCCTGCCACATTTTTTTTTTTTCAGTAGTGAGAGATGAGATCTAGACAATTATCAAACCTTTTTTCATGAACCTTTCTGGTTGCCAACAATAATCTGTTGCAGAAAATAAAAATGTCCTTTTCATTTGGGTTCACGAAAGATGATTTCAGTGATGACGAGCTTGATGAATTGTCTCACATACAACCAACTACTTCTACATTAAATACTGGCATATCCCAGCAAACTACATCTGCCTTGGGCTCCCTACAATTAAGTCCAGAAAACATTCCCAAAGAGCATTCTTTGGCTTCATTATTAGCTGGGTTGCAAAATATTAGAGTGACTTTTGATGCATATACTACCAATGGTGGGAACGTGATTTATAGAAGAGAATTGTTTGATGTCAAGCATCAAATCATGACTGAAGATGAACATCAGGATGGAAATGACAACTATGCCAAATTGAGTGAGCTTTTGATAGATGAGAATAATAACGACTTGCAGAAGAATATCTATGAAGGAGGTTTCAAAAGTTGGGAATGTTCCTACGATACCGTTGATAAGCTTTCCCAGTTGATCAATGATGGTCAATCTGTAGGCACGAGTATTTTGGAATTTGGATGTGGAACTGCCTTGCCTTCATGTTTTATCTTGTTGAAGAAATTCCAACTACAAAACAAGCAACCATTGAAGTTAATTTTATCTGATTTTAATTTGGATGTACTTCGATTGGTCACATTACCAAATCTTTTAATCCATTGGGCATCCACCTTATCGGTTGAAAAGTTGCACGAATTGATTACTACCGAGAACGATCCACGTTTCAACAACGACGAATTGCTATTAACCCCTCAGTTACTCCAGAAGTTCAAGAATGATCTAGCCGAATTTAATATGGAAGTAAAATTTATTTCCGGTGGCTGGGGTAACCAGTTTAATCAATTGGTAGCGAATGATAATATCGACAGGGTTATTAGTTCAGAAACCATATATTCGCCCGACACATTGCCGATTGTTGCTGAGTCGATCAAAGAGATTTTTACCCATTCAAACAGCACGTCCAAGTTGGTGGCATTGATAGCTGCAAAGAATATATATTTTGGAGTGGGTGGCTCGGTCATTGAATTTGTGAGATATTTCAACGGTATTAAAACACCAGAGTTTAGTATAGAAGTAGAAGATATCAATGATGCTCAATTGAAAAGATCATTGGTATATATTACATATAGCAAATAGACAACGCTTTTATGGATATAGGATATATGATCCGATTTTTATTTGATCGGGCACACGACTTTTTCTCCATGGGTTACCCAATGAACAATCGCCTAGTAGGGGGAAAAAATTTCTCAACTTTTTTTCTTTATTTACTACGATAAAGATTTGAGTCAATTTGCTTTTACTTAATCAAGTGACAATTGAGTCTATTTCTTCTACCTATTTATTTACTCAGGGGTTAAGCAAAAGAAAAGTATGTAACACGTTATTCATCACATGTTTCCAACAAGGGTGGTTTATTTATATATAAATGTGACATTTTCCTTCTCAATGACAAAAGGAAAGGAAAATTTTCAAACTATGGGATTATATTGCTTCTTGTTCTTGTTTTATATTATAAATACAAGACATGGCAGTATTAATTTTTATTAGAAGAGGAAGGCTTTTCACAATTTTCAGGATAATGATGTACAGTTATATGGAGAGAAAGGGATTACCAAAATGATTACAGGCAAATAGAGTGTGGAAATAGCTGGCAAACGAATAGTCACAAGATGAGTAATAGTGTCAGCATGAAAGTTGAAACCCAGACCATCAGACCAAAGCCCTAGAGAACCAAAGTCCATACAAGAACAGGAAAGAGGAGCATCAGGGAAAGAGAAGGGAAATGTAAAGGGGACAGGGCAAGGTCGTACCGTTACCAATTTGGATTTTTTTGATTTTTTTTTTCTGCTGTGAGAAAATTGAGCCAATCAGATATTAAGAGAGAGAGAAAGAGAGAAAGAGACAGTAATTAACTATGGTTAAGCAATAGAGAGAGGGAAAGAAAAAAAAAACATGCGATATAAAAAATTTCAGAAATATTTTTATCCCATCAACCAACCACAATACACTTATATAATTACATATAAATATTCCAGACCCCCCATCCACTCCCCCATTGGAAAACAAAAAAAAATTTATTCACGTCTACTAACACTTCATAAATAGCATACACCACCACCAATACCATCACCACAATGTTTATGAAATCTTTACAAAGAACCACTGCCGTCAGATCTGCCATCAGATTCAACAGTACCGTTGCTAAATCCGCTCCAAGAGCTTTGTCCAACGCTTACATTGCCAACTTGGAATCCAGATGGACCAACTTGCCACAAAAGGACCAACAATCCTTAATAGATGAATTGAAAACCAGAATGGAATTGCCATGGCAAGAATTGACTGCTGCCGAAAAGAAGGCTGCCTACTACATCTCCTTTGGTGAGTGGGGTCCAAGAACTCCATTGCATCTCCCAGGAGAACAAGCCAAGGTCTTCTGGTACTCCTTTGCTACCATCATTGCTTCCATTGTCTTGTTCGCAGGTATCAAACAACTTGGTGGTAAGAAACCACACACCATGACCAGAGAATGGCAAGATCAATCCGATGAATACTTGAAATCTAAGAATGCTAACCCATTCACTGGTTACTCTCAAGTCCAATAATCGGGTTAACTCGTACCAAAATTATTTTTCAAAAGAAAGGAGCGTCTCATACAACAAGAATAGGGATATAATAATGAAGCATTAGACAGGGAAAGAGAGAGAGAGAAAAAGAGGAGTTTTGTTATGTGTTTGCTTTAATTGTTTTTGTTGATTTTTTTTATATATATTTCTTTGGCTTTATTATGTTGTTCCTATTTGACTGTTGTTGAGTTTTGGTTTTGATAATCTCCTACTAAATCATTCCCAACCATTCAATCCCCCCTTTTATCCATCATTCATTATTCATTATTTTTCATCATTATTATCGATTTTTTAGTGTTAGTATTCTTATTTTTTTTTTCAATTGTCATTGGCTGTGAAAAGCAAGAATTGCATCTCTTGGTTATTTTGACAAGGGTTGTGTATTCTTGTTTCTTTACTCTTAATTATTCAATAAACTTATGTGTTTTTGTTTTTTATAATGTAAACGAAAAAGAACCAGTATTGTTTGTGTATGTCTTCAAATATATATTCAAAAAAATATAAAAGAACCAAAGACAAGATAGAACACCCCATTATATGTTTTAACTCCTGCTTGATTGGTATCAAGAACTGCAAAAAAAAAAAAGAAGGAATCGTTAAATTAATGCTATACAGATTAGACAAATAATCAAATAAAAATACTGACAAAACTATTTAAAAACCGGCCAAGCTTTTGTTTTTGGAGTGACTTGTCTTTTGCTTAACGGTATGGAGCATCGGCATCAATACAGTATTGCAATTCTTGTTCCCATTTGTCACCATTTTCCAACAATTTTTCTTTATTATACAACAATTCTTCTCTGGTAGCAGTAGAATATTCAACGTTTGGACTTTCAACAATAGCATCAACTGGACAAGATTCTTGACAGTAACCACAGTAAATACATTTGGTCATATCAATATCATATTTGTAAGTCCTTCTACTACCGTCAATTCTCTCTTCCGCTTCGATAGTAATGGCTTGGGCAGGACATATAGCTTCACACAATTTACAAGCAATACATCTTTCTTCACCACTAGGGTATCTTCTCAAGGCATGTTCACCTCTGAATCTTGGAGAAATTGGACCTTTTTCAAAAGGGTAATAAATAGTGTATGGGGATCTGAAGTACATTTCCATACAGATGTACATCCCACGGGCAATTTCACTTAAGAAGAAGAATTTAGTAGCTTTGGATAAGGCACTTTCGTGTGATTCTTCCCAAGTCTTTGGTTGTGGAAGTCTAAATCCCTTGGTTGGTGATGCATGGGTAGAACCTCCCGTGGCCAAATATTCAGTACTTTCTGGAGCCAATGCTGGTTTTAAAAGTTGGGAAGTGACCGATAAGAAACGCAAGTTGTTCTTACTGGAAACAGTAGAAACTATGGGCCTGGATGAAGTTATCAATTGTCTAAACATCTTGAATGATCTTTTTTTGAAAAAATTGTATTAGCGAGGAGGGTAGATGTTTTTCTATAAAATGTGATTACCAGTCAAGTACTGATTGTATGTGTGTGTGTGTGAACTGAAGAAAGGTGCTGTATGGGGGAAGGAATAGATATGAATCAATGAATCAATGAGTGTGTTTGAATGACCTCTTAACTGTTGGTTGATGTAATGAATATTTTTTTTGGACTGGTTGGTAAAATTTTCTCTTCCTATTGTTTCTGGAGAGAGTGGTGGTGGATACTTTACAAAAGTAAGAGAAAAACAAATTTGTCTCATTGGCTATTTTTGTACACGACATTATACCGTAGCACGACATGCGACATTGATGTATGCCTTTATATATACAATTATGTACTATACCTATCTATGATTACCATTTGGAACCTACAAGAATAGCTGCTGCGTCAGTTGGTTGCTCTACTGCATTAAAATGAGTCTTAAACAACCGATCATCACTTACGTCATACTGGTGCTCAAAAGATTTACTCCATTCTATGAATTTAGTAATCTCACTAGGATGTGCACTCAAATCAAACATTGGAACCTCGTTATATTTCATCAATGCTTGATTGATCCAGTCCTTTTCTCCAATACTTGCCGGTGCATTGATCTGACCACCTCCATTGATGCAACCACTGGGGCATGCCATTATTTCCACATAATCAACTTTAGAAGCATCTGCCGGTTCACCTCCATCAGTGGCAACGTCAGATGCAGATTCTCCTGTTTTACCTCTAGCTATCATTCGTGCTCTTCTTCTTGCTGCCAATGGATTTGCCTTGACAGAACCACCGGTCCTTCCACCATTCGCACCTGGAGCTACTGGTTTCAATCTCCGAACCAAGTTCTGAATATTTCTGAATCCATTAATCACTGCAGAACTAGCCAATTTCTTACCATCGTAAAGTAATCTCAATTCATAAATATCAGAATTTCTTCCCTCTACCGTCTGAATCGAAAATTTATCTGCATCGTAAAATTCTTGTTGTTCAATTGTACCATTCTTGGCTAATAAATTCTCTTGGAATATCTTTAAATAATTGTATGCATATCCACCAGAAGCTGAACCAGGATCGTTTGTCCATGAATATTGTACAAATGGCCAATTTGGTGGGGCACATGCTTGATAAATCTCATTAATTGACACGGTTGTTTGTAAAACATTATCATCACCACCTTCTTTAGGTAGCAAGTAATATCTTCCCAGGTTTTCCTCTATCAATGTGACCAATTCTTTTGCTGTCAAAACACAATCAACATCAGGAACTACGTCATTGTTATCGTATATCTCTGGTCGAGCACTTTCTAATTTCTTATCAAAACACGGCATTATAGACACATGGTAGATTCTTGATTTCGGAATGTTCAAGTTTGAAGCAGATATGGTTTTCAATAAGCAGCCAGTAATCTGTTGTGGAGATTTGACAGTCGAAATACGAGGTAAGACATATGGATGGGTCTTCTCAGCATAAAGAACCCATCCTGGACATATTGAAGACAATATTGGACCTCCATCACTGGCATTATTACCATTGGCTTTTTCTTTCTTGGCAATTAAACTCTGGGCTTCATTGATTAACGATAACTTCCTGCCCAATGAAATGCCCACGACATAAGTAAATCCCATTTGATTTATAAACAAGTTGATTAGTAATTTATCTATCTCTTCGACTGATAACTTATATGCAGATGCCAACGAAGCTCGAGATTGTTGGCAAATACTCGCTACAAATACTCGGTCATCACGAGCATCATCTCTGCTTTGCAAGGCATTAAGTAATTCGTGATGTGAATGTTGAGCAACGAGGACTTCTTCTGCTGATGTTATACAGCCTGAACACGCAAGACAATCGGAAAGCGATATTTGTGCAGGGGTTAGGTTTGATGTGACTTGTTTCCCATCGATTTTGGATATTTCTAAAGGGTTCCCATGATCATCGATTTGAATCTCCACTTCTCCATTTTCATTAAGTGTATTTTGCTCTTGTTGTTGTTGTTGTTGATCTCGTTGGTTGTTGTTTGTGAGTGGTTTGATACATGCTACTCCTGGTGATATGAAATCATTTAGATCGTCGGCTGATAATAATGCACTCATGATTAATGATAATGTATATATTCGGAAAAAGCGAAATCAATATTGCTGCTTTCTCATCTATTAGCTTTTTTTTTTCTTCGCTTTTATCTCTAAAATCTGCTTATTAATATTTTTTTCACTGCCGGTGATTGATGCAAAACTCAACTGTGCATTTCTCTTTGAAACTGAACTATGAATTACAAATCATGATTGAATACAACACGTCATGGCTTGAATCTAAATTCAATTCATTAACAAAAGGTAAGTTGTTCCGCCTTATTCGGTTTTTTGAAAATTTTGGTGTAACTTTCACGTGACTTTTACTTCAGTAGAGTAACTCTAGAAAACAAACGGTCAACATTTCCCCGTTAGTCGGTTCGGTTCGGTCGTCCCTGCCCATACTCCCCGTCCGGTTATGATTGTTCGAACCAGCGCAACAACAAATGACGTCCTTCGAAATTCAATGATGGCCATGTAAGCAAGGTTCTAGACTTCAAACAGTTTGTTCTTTTTTCTGTCTGATCTACATATACGCAACTTATGCTGGAGGGGTATTTTATCTTAGTTTGGCATCAAAATTTTATCAATATCAAGTAACATCAAAATATCTTTGTTTTATGATAAGATGACCGATAAGTATCACACAAGAAATGACCCCATGTCTATACCATAGAAGACTGATAACTCATGACCGTATTTGAAATGAAATTTCACTTCCCCCTCTCTTTCTGTCCCCTCCATCCCATGTCAAACCTTATATCCTGTATTCCCACCGAAAAAAAAGGTCATACAAAGAAGAAATATCAAAGCATTACGAAGACCATAGTGTTCTCAACCATTCGAAGGTTGCCCGCACATCCCCAAATATCGTCTGACAATGGGACAGATGTACAACCAGTGAGTACGTTTTACTCTTGAATTTAACTTTTTATTGGGTGATTAATATCGGAGACAAGAGTCATTTATCAAGGTTAAAGGTTTGTAGTATAGAAGTGTCACTATGGTTTTTGTTTCTAACCCCATTTGTTATCTCTCTCTCTCTCTTGAGCGGGACGGGACGCTCGCTTCAACACCACCATTATCGCCAGCAATCTCGCCACCCTCATACCACCATCATACCGGTTATGATATGGCATTTTTTTGTATTTTTTTTTTTCCCCTCAACCGAGAACGTGTTGACTCACACAAACACAAAATGCGTACATTTTTACTAATGAGACATTTCAGTTATTAATAGGGAAAAAATTATATATAACCCCCTCCCGTTCCCACCCCCAGGAATTCTTGTCTTTAATAATGCTTGCCTTCCGAATATCTACTATCGAACGATACCAAATAATGCAAACCCTCAGATCTTTTACTTCCGCTGCTATAGTCTACTCAGATAACCTTGAATCGAAGATGTCAAGTGACCTTGAGATTAATGCCAGCACATATTCACTCCTGTCGGACTCCACGTATGAGAGCTACGATGCAACAAGATATAGAAAATGGGTGACGATTAGCCCCAAAAAGAGCGATCTTTCCATAATGTCTTTCAATCTCTTGTCACAACACTACACTTGGCATCTCAGGAATGTGCCAACGAAATACTTGGACTGGTCGTCCTACAGGTTCCCCTTAATCAACCAAACAATAAACCAATTACAAAGTGATATCATGTGTTTCCAGGAAGTGGAATACCTGGTTTATAAACAATTCTGGTCTCACAATTTCCCCAATGAAAATTACGAAAGTCACTACGCTAAAAAGTCACTCCCAGATTCGTGGGGCCACACCGCTGATTGTATTGACGGAGTTGCGATATTTGTAAACAAGAACAAATTTGATGTTGTGGACAAGAAAGAGATCAACTTTGCACAACACATATTAAACCACGAAGAGAACTTCCAGTTAACGGATGATTTGAAAAAGAGAATGCTACCACGAAACACAGTTGCTTTGATAGTTAAACTCCATGACAAAACCAGGGACAAAACAGTGTATGTTGCAAATACACACCTATATTGGTCACCAGAATACAACGACGTCAAGACTTTGCAGATGAAATTGTTGCTCAATGAATTGAATGCATACGTGGAAGAAGAAGATGCGTGTGTGTTGTTGGCTGGTGATTTAAACTCGACTTTACACTCCTCAGTGATTCGTATATTGTGCAGCGATGGGGTTAATGTGAATGATTGCTTTTCTTTTTCTGGTTTCAACTATGGATCTGACAATTGCTTCATAGATGGCAATAAAACCATTGTGAATCCATTCAAGCTTCAAAGTGTGTACAAACCACTTCTAGAGTCTCAAGATTTGAAATTCACCAGTCACACAACTCAGTATTCGGGTGTGTTGGACCACATATTTGCCAGCAGGAATAGGTTCGAAGTCACCAAATTGTTAGGTGGGGTTGATGAAGACTATGCTAGCCAACATGGCTTCCCAAATGCCCAGTTTCCTTCTGATCATATTCCAATTGTTGCTGAAGTCAGATACGTGTAGTCAGACAGAATGATGTGCTGATTAATTTATAGACATATATTCGTATATATACACATCCAGTACACGCTTGATATTTCGTTATGAACTAAGCACTTCTTGCCGATATTGCCCTGGAAGATATGATCAGTGGTATGGGTGCCAATTACGGTAGGGTCGTGTGCGGTTGTTAATTGTCGAAAGGTTTTTTTTTTACCAACTGTACTGATAGTGCGAAGGCAAGCAAGAGAGAAGAAAAAAAAAAAGTTCAACAAAAAATTTGTTCTGTTGTTTGGATCACTATATCATCAAAACCATTGTATGAACTTTTTGCTAGTCACTACTAATAAAAACTGCATTCAACCTAGTGTTTCAAAATCAACTAATAGACTTCCGTGAATAAGAAAATTGCACGTGCCGGAATTAAGTTACATATTTTAAAAAGAAATCCTCGTTTGTTAGAGAAAATAGAGAACATTGAATCTACGACTCACGGCAATTATACCTCCCAAGATAAGATCGATCAAGTGAACAAGAAGACAACAAAGTGGAGGGTAAAGGGATCATCGATTTAAGAAAAGGAAAATGAATATTGCTAACAAGTTTCTGCATGGCCAGCTACAAGGGCAGCCACAGTCGAATTTGCAAACGCAGCAAATTTTATTGCAACAGCTCCACCAAGGGCAGAACCAACAGCAACAGCAACAGCAACAACAACAACAACAAGCACCTCCTCCACCTCAACAACAACAACAATCCACAGGCATTTTAGGGGCAGCATTTCAAGCTGGTGATAATTTTGGGGAAGGGTTGGGCCAGAACATTTATCAAAACAACTATCAACGCAACCAACCATCATCATTGCAGCAACAATTTTTTCCTCAATTCCAACAATCACAGCAAGGTCAACAACAACAGCAACAACCAACTAATAGCAATGGTCTGCAATTGCAGCAAACATACCAACAGAGTCAACAAGTACCTCGTCAACCTACACATCTTCAAGCCCAACTGCAACAACCAACGCAACAGCAGTTTTACACCCCACAGCAGGCTGCAGTACTTCAAGTGCAACAGCAACAGCAGCAGCAGCAACAGCAAATCCAACTCCAAGCTATTCAACAACCATCTATGCTTCAGATGAATTCCATCAGTGTTGATAATCCAAATTCCGTCTTCTGGCAGCACCAACAGCAATTGTGCCAAATATCACGAAGTGCAAACGTGCCTCATTACTATGCACGACAATACGCTTCCAACTCAAGAAAAATCAAGAATCCATATAATGACGTGAAGTCGGTTGGGTTGGTGGAAGCTACCAAGACCATGATTTCAAGTCTCGAGGAAGAAGAAGCAAAGAAAAATAAAGGCACATTTTACCAAGGCACACCAACCACAACATCAGCATTATTACACAACAAGAAGAACTCCCAAGATACTCTCGATGACGATTCCATGGAGGAACAAAGAATGAGACTCAAGACTCAAGGCAAGCAATTATGGTGCCAATTAGATTTGAGTGGTCAAGGACTTGTCAATATTTCACCAAAACTATTCCACTACGATTTTTTGGAGTCATTGTATTTGAATAATAATAAATTAACGACAATACCACCAGCAATCAGAAAGTTGAGAAGCTTGAGAACATTGGATTTGTCTCACAATAGAATAAGTGAAGTGCCAGAGGAATTGGGCTTGTGTTTCAATTTAAGATACTTGTACCTCTTCGATAACAATATTAAAACCTTGCCATACTCATTTGGGAACTTGATTGAACTTTTATTCTTGGGAATTGAAGGCAACCCATTGGATCTGAAGTTTTCCAATTTAATCGCTGAAAAGGGAACGAAAGAGTTGATTTCTACATTGCGAGATCAAACTACCATTACCAGAACTCCAAACGCACGGCCATGGTTAGCTTTGGAAGATGACGGTGAAGTTGTTGACTCGCACGAAACATACCAGGTGGAATCTGCGAGTGCGGACTGCTTTACTGTTTTATCGTACAATACCTTGTGTCAACATTATGCAACTCCAAAGATGTACAAATTTACACCATCTTGGGCATTAAACTGGGAATACAGAAAGAGTGTTTTGGAGAAGGAAATTTTGGGATTCGGCACCGATATTATTTGTTTGCAAGAGGTGGAAACAAGGACATTTAATGAATTCTGGCTACCATTGATGACTTCAAAGGGTTACAGGGGCCATTTCTACAGCAAAACCAGAGCCAAGACGATGCAAGATAGTGAAGCCAAAAAGAAAGTCGATGGTTGTGCCACTTTCTATAGAGGAGAGAAATTTGCCTTGTGCAATAAACAAAACTTTGAATATGCGAGTGTTTGGTTGGGTAACGACCGATACAGGAAAACAGAAGATGCGTTCAACAGATATGTGAACAAGGATAATATTGCCTTGATTCTTTTCCTTCAACACAAGGAGACTGGTGAAAATATTGCAGTGGTCAATACCCATTTGCACTGGGATCCAGCGTTCAACGATGTAAAGACCCTTCAAGTTGGTATTTTATTGGAGGAATTACAAGGAATGTTAAAGAAACAGAACCCAGGTGAAGATATTAAGAATTCTTCCATTATAGTCTGTGGGGATTTGAACTCTGTGAAGGATAGTGCAGTATACCAATTGTTCTCCACTGGTGCCTCCAAAGACCATGACGATTTGAGTGATAGAGATTTTGGTAAGTTCACAGAGGAAGGATTCCACCATCCTTTCAAATTGAAATCAGCATATGAAGCTGTTGGAGAATTACCATTTACGAATATGACGCCGGCATTTACTGATAATATAGATTACATATGGTACAACACCCCAACGTTGCAAGTTAAAGGATTACTTGGAAAAGTGGATGAAGAATATACCAGTCATTGTATTGGGTTCCCAGATGCTAATTTCCCATCAGATCATGTTCCAATTTTAGCCAAATTTCAAGTCAAGAAGGGCAGTTCCAAAAAACCAGACTTCAAACCAGACTTTAAAACTGGACCATCCAGAAAAACCTAGATGAAATAAGAGAAGAGTAAGAGTGGAAAAGAAAGAATATGGGTGCTTTTCTCAGTTAATGAATGATTATTTTTTGTATATTAGTATTGGTTGCTTTTTGATTTTGTTTTGATTTTGTATTTTAGTGTCCTTGATTTTTTTTTAATCAACAGAAATGGATTCGATTGGGGTTGTTTATATTTTGCTTTTTGCAAGTGCTAGCTAATTATTTTTATATCATTATAGAAATGGAAAGAAGAATGAAATCTTTATATATCTATGTATTAATTGTATCATAATTTTGACTGTTCAAATTTTCTACCTTTGGAAGCAACTGTCATGATTTAGTAATGGATTGAGCCGAGGGTGCTGATCAAGTTGCCGATATACATCGCAATGCAATGTTGATATAACTTCCCCACCATGCGCTTCGCAACCAAAGTTCAGATGATTGCTGTTTCCAAGATATTTTTTTTTTTCAAGTATACCCTGAATAATGTACTGTAAGCGCATCGCGCTTGTTTTTGCCATGTGTACTCCCCTGCCGAATGGGGAAATATCTCAATAGAATTGCTGCGGATCTAATTCCAGGTTTGCTATCAACTTTACTACCAAGCCTTCTTTATTCGATGATGAACCTACAGTATTTATAGAAACGAATTTGATGCACATTACTATCTCGACAAAAAAAAAGTTTGTTCATTAATTTCTTAAACTAATAATTGAACTTAAAAGCATTTACCATCAGCCACCACTGCCGCAACGATGAAAGTTTATTCATTCCTAATAGGATTAACATTTGTAATTCAACAAACACAAGCATTTTGGCCATTTGACTCCGGTTCGTCATCTTCCAGTACAACCAGTGAGTCATCAACGGCATCATCGTCATCGTCGACCAGCGAAGGTACAGGAACAGATTCTTCATGGTATCAAATATTTTTGGATGGGGATGGCAATAATGAACAAGATAACCGAAATGATTACGCTCCATATAACACCACATGCCCCAGCAATTCCATAGTTAGAGAAGCCAATGGGATATCGGATCAAGAAAAGGAATACATATTGAATCGACAAGAAATCACCAATAAGAACTTAATTGATTTCTTACTGAAAAAATCCAACATTTCTGGATTTGATGCTGAGTCATTTATCAATAACAATGCAGATAGTCATAACATCACCATTGGATTATCATTCAGTGGTGGCGGGTATAGGGCCATGTTGTGTGGCGCAGGGCAGATCTTGGGAATGGATGGCCGATTTCAAGATGCCAATGATCATGGACTCGGTGGATTGTTAGAAAGTGCCACGTATTTAACTGGATTATCTGGTGGGAACTGGTTAGTGGGGCTGTTGGTTTTGAATGATTGGTTATCGGTACAAGATATCGTTAATGGGAAATCAAGTATTTGGCAACTTGAAGATTCGATTTTAAACCCTAGTGGTATCAGGATAGACAAGACCATTGCTTATTATTATGGTTTAGCTAAGGCTGTTCAAGCCAAGGAAGATGCTGGTTTTAATACATCCATTACTGATACGTGGGGTAAAGCACTTTCTTATCAATTTTTTGAAGATGGTAATGGAGGTGCAAATATAACTTGGTCAAGTATTCGTAATATCTCAAGTTTTAAAGATCATCTGATGCCATACCCCATAGTTGTCGCCAATGGAAGAACCCCACACACGTTTATTATCAATGAGAATTCCACAGTGTTTGAAGTAAGTCCTTATGAATTGGGATCATGGGACCCTTCTTTGAAATCATTCAGTGATGTCCAATACTTGGGGTCAACTATGCATAATGGTGATCCCAACAATACTGATATTTGTGTTCAGAATTTTGACAGTGCTGGATTTATAATGGGCACATCTTCATCTTTGTTCAACCAAGTCATTCTTCAATTGGATAACTACCCTATAAATTCCATAATCAAGCAGATTTTAAAAGGAATTTTAACCGATGTCAGTGCAAGTGAATATGATATTGCGCTTTATAAGCCCAATCCATTTTTTGGTGCCAATTCTGCCACTACACAATCCATTGTGGTCAACGATACACTTTACTTATGTGATGGTGGTGAAGATTTACAAAATGTTCCCTTTTATCCCTTGATTCAAACTGTTCGAGATGTTGACGTCATTTTTGCCTTTGATAATTCTGCCGATACCAACCAAAGCTGGCCCAATGGAACGTCTATCATGGAGACATACATGCGTCAATACTCACCACAAGGTAAGGGAACACCATTCCCGTTTGCACCTGATGTTGCTGGATTCTTAGATGAAGAATTAGGTTCCAAGCCTGTGTTTTTTGGATGCAATGCTTCGGATTTGAACGACTTAGTTGCATGGCATGAGAATGATAATATAAATTCCACAGATATTCCATTGGTTGTTTATACATCGAACTCGCAAATGAGTTATCAGTCTAATTTTTCAACGTTTAAATTGTCTTATGATGATGATGAAAAACTAGGTACAATTCGAAATGGATTTGAAGTGGTGACAAGAAATAATTTGACTGATGATGATAACTGGCTAACGTGTGTCGGCTGTGCTATAATTCGAAGACAACAGGAACGATTAGGTGAAGAACAATCAGAGGATTGTCAAAAATGTTTCCAAGAATATTGTTGGACTGGTGGGTTCAAAGAAGCAGCTACAGTGTCCAGTGTGAGTGACATTTCAGGATTAGCTACGGCCACAACTAGGAGTGGTAGTAGTGCTACTGGTTCAGGAAGCGGGGGCCCTGCAACAACTGGTTCGTCATCTTCAAATAGTGGTTCCTCGGAGAGCACCACCTCGACTTCAAGACACAACAATGGTTCTCGTGGATCAGTTCCATACGTTTTTGTCTTGATAGATTTCCTATTAGCATTGGTATTTGCTTAGGTTGTGTTTTATAGATCGTTTAATTATGCAGGGACATTTTATTAAATGTAAATAGTACAAAGTGAGTTCTATATATGTTTATGCGTTAACCATCAACAGGTTGTTCCTTCTCTTCGTTTTCTTTTTCAGGAATAATATTCCAGCCTAATTTTTTGTTCAATTTTTCATAACGTAGACGATCTCTATCACTAACACTTGGTCTAATTGATGAAAGAGCATGGTCGAAGTCATCAGCAGTAATGAATATCTTTTCTTCTTCTTCGGCAGTTTCTTGATAGAAACCCGATTTATCCAAATCTTGGATTTTTTGACTATTGAAAAATTTCTGTTTCAAGGCGAAGATACCTGCTTCTTTAACCAATGACGACAAATCGGCACCGGAGAAATTTCTGCATCTAGGATCTTGTGCTATAGAATCGAGTGAAACATCAGGATGTAACGGACTGTTGTTAGATCTCACTAACGTCTTCAATATTTCTAATCGTTCTTCTGGTGATGGCAATTCAATATACAACGTCTTGTCCAATCTTCCCGGTCTTAACATAGCAGGATCAATCATGTCTGGTCTGTTAGTAGCACCAATGACAAAGACTCCCTTTCTATCGTTCAACCCATCCAATTCTGTCAATAAAGTGTTGACAACACGGGAACTTGATTCTGACATTGAACTATCTCTACGCGGCACCAAAGCGTCCAATTCATCAAAGAATATGATACAAGGAGTTGATGCCCTAGCTCTTTGGAAAACCTGTCGGACTGCCTTTTCCGATTCACCCACGTATTTATTCAAAAGTTCAGGACCCTTGATGGAAATAAAGTTTGCTCGAGATTCATTCGCAACTGCTTTAGCAAGAAGGGTTTTACCACATCCAGGAGGACCCCACATCAACACCCCAGCAGGAGCAGCAATACCAACACGCAAATAGAGCTCTGGCTTTTTGATTGGCTGAACAATACACATATGCAATTCCATTCTGATACTAGAGAGGGCACCCACATTTTGCCAAGTAACATCAGGCACTGTGGCAAACCCTTCTCTTTTAGCACTTGGTTGCACTGTTGGAAGTGCATTCACAAAATCCTCGTATGTGATAGCCAATGGGTCCAATTGCAGTTGGCTCAATGGATCCGGATGTTTGTTTAAAAATTTCTTAATGGTGGATAATTTTTCAACTTCGGTTTTCTTGTCAAAGTTCTTTAAAATATCTTCTTTGTTTGAGTCTTCATTCGACACCACGTCTATATCCATGGAATCGATTTTCTGTGCTATGGATTCCTCTTGCTCTTCGCTCATCGTTTCAAATATTCTTTTGATGGCTGTTATGCCAGCAGCGGTCACCAAACTTTTAAGATCGGCTCCAACGTAACCTGGAGTCAACTTGGACAATTCCCTGTAATCAAAACTACTACCGTTTTCAAGTTTTATAGATTTTGTCATCGCCTTGAGGATGGATATTCTTTGTTCTTCGTTTGGCACATTCAAACATATCTCTCTGTCAAATCTACCTGCACGTCGAAGGGCTGTATCCAACGAGTCTGGTCTGTTTGTTGCCCCAATAACAACAACTGGCTTACCACCGGTTTTGTCCAAAGTTAGTTCATCCATAAGCGTTAACAACTGTGCCACGATTCTTCTTTCCATTTCTCTTTGAGCACCACCATCCCTCTTGGGTGTGATGGCATCAATCTCATCCATGAATATAAGGCACGGAGCAACGGTTTTGGCTTCTTCAAACAAGTCTCTCAATTTCTTTTCCGATTCTCCAGACATTCCCGAAACTATCGATGGGGCAGAAATATTGATAAATGGAACTTTCAATTCACCCGCTAAAGCATTTGCAAGCGTGGTTTTACCACACCCTGGGGGACCATATAAAAGAACTCCTCGAGGTGGTTCGACACCAGTACTGGTATAAATTTCCGGATGAAGAATGGGCAATCCAATTATTTCAAGTAATTGAGTGGTGATTGTCTCAACACCTCCAAGTGAGGCAAGATCAGTGCTAGGAGTAGTATGATCAATTTTCCTCTTCTGTTTCTTTAATTGAGCTTTGGCAGTTTCTTTAACTTTTCTTTTCGTTCCAATATTGTCTTCTTTTTGGTCATCGTCATCTTTCGATTGAGCAGTCAGGTTATCTTCGTTGCCTCCCATATTCCATAGGGATACCACTGACTTGTTCAACTCATTCAGGTCCTTTACTTCCATAAGTCGACCTTCGTCAGCTTCATCTTCGTCATTCTCGTTGTCGTCACCGAATTCGGAAATGTCATCTCTGCCATCCGCTACTTTGCCAAGTTCTTCTGCTTCGTCTTGACGTATGATCTTCAAACAGTTTGCAATTGATTTTTCAAGATTGTTTCTCTTCATTCGCTTCAACTGGAAATCTTTAGCTTGTACATGGGATAATACTTGGGAAATAGTAAGGTTGTTGGATGATGCAATATATGAAAATGGATCATGGTTGTCTGAATCTTCTAAAGCATTCTTGTTGATCTCAGTTTGTTCTTCAAGTAAATCATGGATCAAGTTGTATATTTTCTGATCCAAAGACCCGGTGATGGTATTCTTCTTTGCCATAGCTCCTTGGTACGAATCTGTTGCTTATATTAGGTCTTTGAGTTCTATTGAATTTTTTTTTTTTTTTTTCATCCATCTCATTACTATCTCGGTTTGGCTATTCTATCAACTATCGACCACAAAAGCGCAAGGTGCTCAGATTAGAGGACTGTTCATTGAAGGCAAATAAGTGAAAGGCAACAACCAATTCATTTAAAGTTATGGTGATTTCATCAATAAAGAATCACTCTCGTAAGGTAATTTTATTTCATCATTATAAATTCGATGGACACTATACAAAGCTTACAAAACTGAATCTTGCTTACTTTCTGCACCATCAATACTCTTCAACATTGTTATCGGTGTCAGTGACTTTACAACCGGTAACTTCAATTATTATCAACGCATTATCATCATTTTCAATATAGTTTTTGACCTGGTTATGGTCGATCTTTGGATTGTTCAAATGCAAGGATTTGTAGAAATCGAACTTGGAAGCGTCGTTCTTTTCATCAAGGATCTTAGCCTGACCATCAAGCATGACGGAGACTCTGCTCAACTCATTCTTGTTGAAATTGGCAAGTAATTCAAAAAGTGAGTTGCTTCTACGACGAGATAACGACTCATCTTGCAGTACATCGGCATTACCCTTGACTGAAATCCAGTCATGTATCAAGATTGAAACATTTGGATTGGAAACCATGTTTTGAAACTTTGTGGTCTTTCTTGGGGTGGAAACGATGATCACATTCTCGTCTCCCCTATGGAAGAAAGTATAGTTCATTAACGATACATGGGGCTTGTTGTCCAAGCAAGTTGCTAAATGAATGAATCTACTAGAATTGAGTAGATTGAGAACTGACTCTGGTAAGTTTTCTTCGGTAGACATAGGTGTTGTTGTTGGAAGGAATGATTTGTTGCCCCACGAAAAAGGTAATTCAACAAGAACGATTGAAAATCTCTCTCCCACTGATGATGGTATGGAAAAGAGAAAAAAAAGATTACTAACTAAAATATCTCAACTACGCAAGATTTAAACCCCGGAAAAAGCATAAAACTTCTAGTCGACTATATCCGATTACTACTGTCACACATCCAGTGAGAAAATGATGGACGTAAGTGATACAGCTGGGAAACCACGATACATACTTAGAAGATACTATAATTGCTGCAAGTGGTCACCCG
The DNA here is from genome assembly GCA_030557105.1 of Candida frijolesensis. NCBI lineage: Eukaryota > Fungi > Ascomycota > Pichiomycetes > Serinales > Debaryomycetaceae > Candida > Candida frijolesensis. The sequence goes on along the minus strand of JAKTVH010000107.1, from coordinate 837 downwards.
AATCATACAAAAAAAAAAAATTGCAAAAAAGATGCCAGTGAAACTATTCGAATATCAATTACATAGATTAACGGAATAAACGCATCAATACGTAGAACAAAACTTGCTGGCCATACTGGATTATTTATGGACAGCCATATATATCAATAAAATATGATTTCCATAACAATATTTGCATTTTCAAAGCACGTATACTACTAAGCACTATACACTTATACCCTAAAAAAATGCAACAAAAATGGACTGCATATAAAATTCCGAAAAAAAAAGTGCCGGGGTTCCCCCTACCTCGGTTTCCCTGCCCAACTACGCCATTTTTCGACGTGCCGGGGTCCCCCTCTCTGCGTTTTTCCCCCAAATTTCGCCCCCGAATGACGGGGTGGGCCCTCTTCTCTTTAGGGGGTTTATATTTTCCCAATCACGCCTTTCTTGTCTATGTTAGACTTTAGGCGTGATGGGGAGGGCCCTGCGAATGCCCTCTTCTCCGTCCACGGGAGGACGAGAGGGGGATTCACTTTCCTTCCCTCTACGTCTGGTACCTCCAACATTTTGCAACTTCCTGCACTCCCCCCCTTACGGCCAGCTCGTTAACACCAGGTACTTTTTATGAGTGTCAACCGTGCCACCTAGCTGGGACCAGGTAAATTTTTATGCGGGTCAACTCTCGACCTTGCTGTTAACAATAAAGACTGTAGCTCTTTCGAACTCCTGTCACACTGTAAGCCATAGGGCGTCATATTAGGTTATTGAGGTTCAACCCGCACCCCCAGTCGTTGTTGACACCTCCGCCGTCTAACGGCAGCATGTATCAGACTAGTGGGTAATTGTTATGGGGCT
>JAKTVH010000106.1:13149-34695 GCA_030557105.1 Candida frijolesensis | reverse complement strand
ATGAAGTAGAAGTTGTTTTCGAAGGTTTGTGTTTGGTAGTACTACTTGGCTTGTGCTTGGAGGTAGTGCATGAAGTAGAAGTTGTTTTCGAAGGTTTGTGTTTGGTAGTACTACTTGGCTTGTGCTTGGAGGTAGTAGTGCATGAAGTAGAAGTTGTTTTCGAAGGTTTGTGTTTGGTAGTACTACTTGGCTTGTGCTTGGATGTAGTGCATGAAGTAGAAGTTGTTTTCGAAGGTTTGTGTTTGGTAGTACTACTTGGCTTGTGCTTGGAGGTAGTGCATGAAGTAGAAGTTGGCTTCGAAGGTTTATGTTTGGTAGTACTACTTGGCTTGTGCTTGGATGTGGTGCATGAAGTAGAAGTCACACTATCGGTAGTAGGAGTAATGGAACTACTTTGAGTGATTTCAGTAGAGGACACCAAAGTTGAAGAACCATCGGAAACAGTGTACACAGAACAATCAACAGTAGTGAACACCCAGAACAACTTTGTGTATGATCCAGTAGTACACGTAGTCGTAACAGTAGGAGCAGCAGTAGTTGTAGCACTAGGAGTAATGGAACTACTTTGAGTGATTTCAGTAGAGGACACCAAAGTCGAAGAACCATCGGAAACAGTGTACACAGAACAATCAACAGTAGTGAATACCCAGAACAACTTTGTGTATGAACCAGTGGTACAGGTGGTAGACAAAGATGGACGAGGGGTGGCAGTAGTTTTGGTCATTCCACCATTGTTTGTTGAAGTAGGTTTAACGGTGGCAGTAGACTTGTCACATCCTGGTGGTTTTGGGAATGGCCAGTACCATGACTTGGATACAGTATAGTGGACAACAAGGGATTTAGAACATGTGGATTTGACCACTTCATACGAAGTGGTTAATGGACAGTAAGTGGTGTACGCGGTAGTAACACCAGAATAAACGGTAGTTGTCTTGGTCACACCCGTTGGAGCGACAGTATTGGAACACTGACCTTTCGAACATTTCGTAACCGTGACGTAGGACGTTGAAGGTGCATAATCAGTGACCCAATAGGTAGACTCTGCAGTGGGCTGTTGTATAATACCGGCTGCGACGGCAGATACAATTCCAGCCAAAGCGACAATCGATTCTAACTTCATATTAGGTCAATTGGTTTTGGTCGATGATGAATATGAAAACCCAAGAAAGAAGGAAAGGAATTTCAAAAATTAAGAGACCATCGAAAGTAGCTGAAACAACACCGTATTTATACCATCAGTTTCACCAGCATGATGTGAAAGGGAAAAAAAAAGAAATAACCAACGTCTACCAGTTTACCAACAAGCATTGTGTCTCCTCTGCAGCTATATCACCGATGAGGCCAACCAAAAACCCATAGTAAGCCAGGGTCTGGCAAAAGAATTTTCCATGAAAAATTTAGTTTGGCGTTTTCAAACTAAACCGCAAAAATTCAAATGATTTAAGCGTATGCGCTGAACGCATGGTCTATATGTGTGAAAAAGAAAAATCATTTCACGTATCCCGAATTAATTATATTCACTGGGTGTGATATGCAAATTAATTCAACCTTGCCAAAAAATTTTTTTCATCATATATTCCAATCTCTTCGTTTTTGTTGCTGAAATTTTTGTTCTCGTTGATAGACGCCAAGATTTGGTATCGCGGGTCGTGTCCGGAAGTGCGAATTCTCTGGATGAACTCTTTACTGTAAATCCCACGAAGGGCACTCGGGGTACACAAAATAAGGATGACAAGGAAAGGACCATTCATGATGGGCTATTCAACTATATTTAGTCATCAAAGAATTTACTATTTTTAGACTGTTGAGAGGTAAGTTAAATGGAACTACGGTGATCAGGAGTATTTATTTAATGTGTACTTGAACTTCGAGCTAAGAACAAAGACAGGGTTTAGTAACATATTTTTTTTTTCTTTCGCAGCTAACACGTCATCGTCAAGACATAATAATCTAGCTGCATCCTCTACTTGCTAGTTTTCACAGATGAGGGGAGATGATGTAAAATGGGTGAGTCTATGCAAGCAGAAATACCGAACAGCAAGACATGCATCCCTTCTCTAAAGTATTTTTCATCGGATATCAACCAATATTGAGAAATGCCCCTCCCAATAAAAAAAGAGGCGAAAGTAGCCGAAAATGAGGCAAAACTGCAAATCGTCTTTAATACGTATAATGGACAAAAATGGACAAAAAAAGGACTATTCGAGTTGCTAGAGATATTTCTATTTCACAGTATTTCGCAATTGAACTTACATATACGTGTGGTCTTGCGATGATTTTTGTGACTTTACGGCATTTCCATTTATTAATAATGATAATTTCGGATTTCATCCTGAAACAACGATGCCCAATTGATGAGTAACATAACCGTGGTGTGTTCTTTTTCTTCACCTAGCCTTAAAGTCGACAATCCTTGTTGAAATGTTTTAGGGATTGGAGAGATTGAAGTTGAGTGGTGTGATATTTTGCTCCTTATCTTAATATTGCTTCGAGCTCGACCTTGAATTACCTTTCTTTTTAAGTGGTCGTTCATTACTGATCGTAAAGTGATGGTTGAAAAAAAGTATAAACTTGAGTTACTTTCTCCTATTAATTGGAATTCAATATGAACGGGGACAGTTTTTGTGATATACGCAGACGCGATGAAATTCGGTTCGCTAATAGCTTTCACCCCCTCCCCCTCCTAAGTCGGCCTTTGGCATACCAGCCATACTTTCTTGACATTTTTATTTGTAGCCGATCAAATGTCACTGGTAGCTTATATGAAACAAACGTGCTATTGTAGGAACAATTTTTACTTTTATATACGGTTTGACGGTACAAAGAGATGTTGGGAACAATGTCTTATCTTCAACTCCGAACAATAGTATATTGTTTGACTTTGTTCGTCTACATGGATAGTGAAGATTCCAGAATCCTTTTCTTTGGAAAAAAACCAAAGACGGTGTTCAACAAGAAGACACATTTTTCCTCTTTTTTTGTGAAATGGACTCGTGCCGTCCTGAAACAGAGACTACACATGAAAGCACAAAACAAAGTTCCCTGTATTCCATTGCTTCTGTGCTTGTTCTGTGAGGTCTAAACTCTTTCATTTTTTTTCTTTTATCTTCTTGTAGCACAAGAAGAAGGCTATGGGACCGCGGAGAAACAGGAGTTTCCCTCCGAGCAACAAAGTCTGCTGATGTGAAAGCCTCCTATGAAGTCAGTTTTCCGTTTCCACTACTTGTTCAAATTTCAAATTTCAAATTTCGAAACTTGGCACCTTGGCACCCTGGCAGGGAAACGGGTTTCTTCCATGCGTTGATAGTATTTCAAATAGTGACTATCTTGACACCATCGTCATTGTTCTGCCATGCATATTCTATTCAGCAATAATCTTTGAGGTGCATTTGGTGATGTCACTCACATGCCGATGTTTCACTAAAGAGAGCGCGGTTAGAGAGGCGAGTATTTGAAAGGGATCGTTTGATAAATCTGTCGTGTGAACTTATGGGGAAATGTGTAAATCAGTTTATTTGACGAGCAGCATCTGTATATGTTGTGGTTATGATGGCGTTTCTATCCAGTTGAAGCATCGTGTGGACATTGCTGTTTTAGCATATGGTGCATCCTATCGCTAATACTTAACCTTCGATTTCGTAAATACGTGTTCTTGCAAAACAAGCAGCTGTGCTTTTCTTCCCAAGTGTTTTTGTCCCATTTTTGATAATTTCTTCGTCATGTTCTTCCTGTGGTCCACTCCGTATCTGTATGTCAATTTGGAATTGATAGCAATAGAAGTGAAGGTCTGCTATCAAACAGTGAATTAACGGTAGGTAGCAATGGCAAACAAGACTGTTTAAGAATGCTTACACTCTATAAGATAAAAAATCTTGAGCTATATTCAAAAGGAAGAATATAATTTTTTTAATAATTTGGTAAAAATTCTCTGTCAAATGATCTTTCTTCTTAATCATTATTACGAATTTCTGAATAATTTGCAATTTGTCAAAACTTAAGTTACACAAAACCATTTTTTTTTTCGTCAAAGGGGGTGGAATTAATAGCTTGAGTGTGGTTTTGTGTAATATTGCGCAGTATGCCTTTGCCACATCGTCAACCTTTTTTTTTTTTAAGGAGTTTTGCTTTACTAAAAATATTACATAAGTGTACGATGAATAAGAGCCATTGCTTCCATTACGTCCCAACCGAAGCGAGGGGGAGGGGGGGAAAGGAACTAAAAAAAAAATAACAAATTTCCAATTGGTACTCTTCTGATTAAATTATTAATTGTTTATTATCAAAAAAAATCTACAACACTGAAATGGAAATCAAATTCACCAAATTCATCTCATCAAAACACAAATAATTACCAAGTTGCTCTTTTTCTTTAATTATTTATTTTGAAGATATCGAACGATTTCCATATTTTTCATGTTTCAACATGAAATGGCGCACAACTGTAAGAGAGGTAATGAGACGCCCTGCAATATTCCCAAATGCTGTCCTTTCATTTTTTGCTCGGGTAAAGTTGTCAACCATTGGTGTTACTTTTCAGAACAGGATAGAATACTAACGCCATCTCCGCACTGGAGATAAAAAAACGGTCCAAGATCGCCGTTTGTTGCCGGGATATACACCTTCATGATAAAATTCTTAATTCATGAGGTCATACGAGTTTTGTTTTGTTTTGTACACCAAAAATTGGGGTGGCTACCAATGGTTGGTTTGCTATAGATATTGGAAACTACAGGCGACAAATAACCAGACGACTATAGCAAAAATGTTTGTATTTGGAAGCACTGCCTTTTTTTTTTTATTTTTGCAATTCATACATATACTTGAAATTCCAACATCATCAACCTCATCACCAAACTGGAATTATCGGAATGGAAGCAAAATAGACGAAAAAAAAAGAAGAAAATTCTATGCCAAATGGGCTAATTCCTATAGGGCCTACCCGTTTTTTTTAGTGTCCATTTCAATTATAGTGGTTACTGACTAAGCAAGATAAGTTGATTTAAATACGTGGCATTCTGCCCGTACAACTACAATTAATAAAATTTCTTATAGCAACGCGTGATGTCTGTTCACGTGACACCTCATTGATTAAATAATTTTTGCCGAAATCTCAATCACATGGATCCTTTTAAGCTAACAAAAACTAGTTGTACAGTTGAGTCAATTAAAGCAATATGGTTACTCTTACCATGTTGTTCGTTATCTTATCTAGGAATTGCATATTTACTGGTTGTCGTATCAGGCCGTGAAGACGAACAATAAAAAAAAAGAAAACAAAAAAAACAAAAATTTTGACAGTGGCTCGGCATTCCGATGAGTTTCGGGAACCCGATGATCAAAAATTATTTTTTCTTTTTCTGTTCTTTGTTTTTGCTTGACATTAGCCCCACCATAAAAAAAAAGCGCAACCTTTATTTATACGACTCAAAATAATCTTTTACATTTTTTATGGGCTTTTGCTATTTTGGCAATCTCACTCAAGTATAATCAATGAGACTCTCATTTGATCCACGACCAGGAATCTTCAAATCACGTCTACATGAACTCACAGTAGTTTCCATGGTGTGCATGGCACAACTATTAACCCAAGCAGGCATCACCATGTCATTATCATCGATGAACATAATTCTTCAATCATTCCACAGTATCGATTCAACCAAACAAGTATGGTTTATGGGATCATATGCATTAACTGTGGGCACATTTATTCTAATCAGTGGGAAAATGGGAGACATATTTGGATTGAAATTGATCTTTATCATTGGATGGATCTGGATCTTGGTGTTTTCCATCATCACTGGCATTTCTAATTATGTCTCCATTGAATTTTTCATCATATGTAGGGCATTACAAGGTATAGGGTTTGCATTATTGATACCTTGTGGGATGGGGATTTTGGGACACATCTACCCCAATGGGAAAAGAAAGAATTTTGTCTTTGGTTGTGTTGGAGCCTGTGGTCCTATTGGTGCATATATGGGGGCAATTATGAGTGCCGTTATTTCCCAATTATGGTGGTGGCCTTGGAATTTTTGGATATTGAGTATCGTTAGTGGTGTGTTCACCGTGGTATCATGGGTGTTTATCCCCAATGTGAATAAAAGAGATACTATTGATTTATTTAACAAATTGGATCCATGGGGTTGTTTGACAGGGGTGACGGGGTTGATTTTGTTAAATTTTGTATGGAACCAAGGTCCTATACAAGGATGGGATTCCGTGTATGTGATTGTATTATTAATTGTTTCGGTATTGTTTCTTGTGGTGTTTTTCACGTTGGAATTGTACGTTTCCAAATTCCCTTTGATCCCCAAACCAATATTCAATATCAAAATTGGGGTTATCCTTGCTTGTATCAGTTGTGGATGGGGGTCTTTTGGCGTATGGCAGTATTATTATTGGAACATTATATTGAATCTAAGAGAGTACACTCCAATTGAAGGTGGACTCACGTACACTCCATTCTTGGTCATGGGGGTGATTGCTTCGTTGTTTGTTTCCTATTTAATTTCCCATACCAAACCATCTTATATAATCTGTTTTGCCACACTCTGTTTCATGGTGGGTGATTTAATGCTATCACTAACCCCCATCAAACAATCATTTTTCAGATTGTCTTTTGGACAAATGTTTATTTTATGTTGGGGTATGGACATGTCATTCCCCGCGGCATCGATCATACTTAGCGATATCCTACCCAACCATCATCAAGGAATGGCTGGTTCTTTGGTATCAACTGTTATTAACTATTCCGTGAGTTTGTTCTTGGCCATTTCTAGTTGTGTTGAAAATGAAATCATGAAGAACACCCATGATGAGTTGTTGAGTTATAGAAGTGGGTTGTATTTTGGTATCGGAGTCGCTGCACTTGGTGTGGTGTGCTCAATAATATTCATATTTATTCAAAAGAACGACGGTAAAGGTACTGATGATCTAATCAGAATGGAAGAGCTTATAGATTCAAGTAAAGAGAAGTTATAGAGTAATAATAGGATAATTTCCTAATTAGGAAGGAGGGGGAGTAAGAGTGTTGCAAGCTTTTGTTTTTTTTCCACGTCGTGTGTCGTGTTCTCGAAGGTCAATGGAAAATTTCAATACCAACTCCACAATTCATTTTCTTTCTTTCTTTCTTTCTTCAACAATCATTATCATGAAGTTGTTATTACCATTATTAACTTTACTCCCAATAACATTTGCAAGAACATTCTACATAGCCACCAACCAAAACGTAGCATGTTTTGAAATCAACTCCCCAGCAACTTCCATATCATTAACCAAAACAATAGGAACCGCAAGTGGAGCCAATCCACCGGTGTTAATTTTCAATTATAATGAGAAAGGTCTATTACCAATACCCAATTTGGATTATTTGGTTACTGACAGGAAAGTCGATGATTATTTCAATGAAACGGGGTTTCTTTTCAATAAAGGATTCATTGGATCTTCATATAACGATATCTTGATTGACAATTTACAATTCAACGCTACTGCTGCCGGTACTTATTGTATCTATTCACCAATCATTGATGGGTATGAATATCGAGTTGAAATTGATGAATCAAAAGTGTATTTTGATAATGTTATTTTCTGTATCGTTAACATCTTGTCGAATTTGTTTTATACGGGGTTTTTCCAAAAACAGAACAAAGTGGTGTTTAAATTAGTCAGTAAATTTACGTTTTTGAAAATCATCGTGTTTGCAATTTCATTGATGTTGTCGTTTAAATACAACATTATTAAATATACTGAAGATTTGGTATCTGCCTTGGATGATATCTTCACGTTGCTTTTCTTGTTTGGTTATGGCACGGTATACCCCAGTTATCAGAATCAAAGCGTGGTGAAAATTGCCATTGTTACCATATTGACCATCACTCCGGCTATTTTCTCCCGTCTTTTTGATTTGAAAACAAATGTCACCAATATCGTCGTCAACAACAAGTATTACAATATTGCCAATGGTGTGTTAGGATCAGAGGATTTTGACGGATTAAGTGTATTACAGAGGGTGATTCGTGATGTCAGTATTCATAAATTCAGCGTTTTGATTGCCTTGTTGTTTGGATTCAGTAAGTTTGTTAAACTCACCACATATTGGTATGCCTTTAGAAGCACATCCAAAGAATTGGTAGGTCCTACCAAAACAAGTTTTACATGGACTGGTATTCTTTGGTTGATTGTATATCCATTTGCTAGTTTTGGATTGTATCCTGATTTGGTGTACAATTATTACAAAGTGACTGATTATAGTAAAGTATTGCGAGAATTCACTGTACAGTTTTTAAGAGACAGATACTGGGTGTTGTTCTTGGATGAGTTGCATTGGTTGTTGTTCTTTACTCTCTGGTTTTATGGTACCAGAGGATTGGTGGTGGTAGATGATAAAGTTGGTACCAAACAGAACGACAAGAAGGAACAATGAGAACCCGGAACACAAAAATACTTCGCCCTACGAAGGAAAAAAAAAAAAAAAAAAGAACAAACTCGAAAAGTAAACAAACGGAAAGAAACAAAACGAAACGCAATTTCTTCTTATCCAACCAACTGTTTACCCAAGTCATATCTATAGATGTTATATTCCAAATAGGAGATATATTCATAAAATAGCATTTATATCCATACACTCATATATTCTTGTTCCATTTATTTCTTCTCGTTGTTGTCACCGTTACATCTATTCATTACAATACATTTACATTTGTTTCATCATTGTATCAACCATAAAATATGGCGTTCGAAAATATAAATTCGACCCCATCGACAGAATCTTCGAAAAATAAAAGACCATTAGCAGAAATATCGCCGAATTTACCACGAGAGAGTAATATTAAAAAGAGACGAAACTCATTGGGCTTTGAAATGGCAAGTATTCCTGATAATTTCAAATCAAAAATCCCTCAACTATCTGGATCATCGGGCTCTGTCTCTTCCACATCGTCATCTTCATCATCGTCTGTGTCAGGCTTGTCTTCATCATTTGCAACGTCAATACCACAGGGGATATTATCGATTCAAGAACGATTGAAACGAAAATCAGCCTTGCAGCAGTTTAAAAATGTCCAATCGGTGGTTCCCACACCTACATCCCACTTCAGTGAACTACAAGAAGAACATCATTCCTTAAAGGAATCATACAAGAAACAAACACAATTTTTGGAAAATCAAGAAGAGGAATTGATCAAATTGAAGAAAATATACAAGAATAATTATTATAAATTTGAGAAATTATCAGATTTGATTGATGCAAAGCAAACTCAATTGGAAATATTCGAAGAGGATTTGGTGTCTTTCATTGACAAAGAGGAAAAAATAATTAATTTACGAATTAAGGAATATGAAATGCAATTGAATTCACAATTCAAAGACACGGAATTTGAAATGTTGAATGAATTGGAAGAGGTTAAGAAATTTGATTATACTGATCTATTGGAATCTGTTGAAACTTTAAAAAAGAAAAAACAAGAAACACAGGTTCAAGTTGATGAATTGAAAGAGGAAATTATGCAAAAATTAAATAAGGAGAAAGTATCATTTGAGAAAGAATTGATAAAGAGGTTGGAACCAATAGAAGAACGAAAGAAAAGTGTGCTTGAACAATTGGATGACAAGAAACGACAGCTATTGCAAATTGAAAGTGAACATGATGAACAAGTTGTTGAAATGAATGCACAAAAGGATTCTATAGATTCTATGAAACAAGAAATATCCCATATTGAACAAATGATGAATAATTCCCAATCTACAAAGAGAGAACTAGAATTGAAACTATTTGAAATCGAACAAGAACTTGACCAAGTCATGACCCAAAATGATAACGAACAAAAAGAATATGATTTAGTACATGCAGAATATTCCAATCTTAAAGATAAAATCTCCAATCATGATAATCATCGAAGAATCTTGGAAAATTCCATCATGGATCATCAAGGGAAATTCCGAGTCTATGGAACAGGTAACACCACCACCACCTTTAATGATAATCTTTTTAATAAATCCTTCTCCATTGATACTCCTTCTAGTTTCATCATTGATGAATTTCAATGTTTGGTGAAATCAGTACTAAAGAAAAATCGTAATGTTTGTATTATTAATAACCATCTACCTGGATCATCAATCCTAGTGAATTCATTCAAAAATTTCACCCAACAACAACAAAAACAACAACAAAAACAGGACAAAAAGAGTACCTATCAATGTATTTCAATCAAACAGGGTGATCTAACCGATTTATTGAGCACGAATACAAATACAGATTCTGATTTGGGACATCATCAATTATTCAAACATCAACAAATGATAATTGATGAATTCGATCAATTTAAAACAATCGTGGAAGATTTAGATACATGTATGACAAAAGATGAGTTATTTATTCATATAATATCCAATGAATTTTCAAAATTTATCGTATTGGATTGTTCAAAATTATCCATACGTCAACAAAATCAAGATATCCTTGAAAAATTCACCCCCAAATACATTGTCACTACCTCGGGGTCATATTTGGAAAAATTGCTATTTTGGATATATCACAATTGTTCAACTTTGTTTTTATTCCAAGCAGAAGATACAGAATCGATTAAGTTACTAAATACTATAAATTCTATAGACTGCCCCGCGTTAGCTTCCTCTCGCCGGCAATAATAATAATAATAATAATAAAAAATAATAATAATAATAATAATAATGATATCTGTTCTCACAAGCCTCTTCCCTTTGCATTATTACATCGTTGATACAAGATCATGTAATACCCATTTCAATTCATCTGTAGATCCAATATGAGCATCTGGTCTCGGTATCACTGTTGAATTGGGATTATCTTTCTTTTGTGGTGATGACGTAGTGCTTGTAGTGCCACCACTTCCTGCCGCTGCTGCTGATTCTTTGGCAATGTATTCGATACTTTTTGGAGGTAGTTGATAATCCAATCCTCCTTCGGTGGTGATCATATCGTCATTTTCCAACATAACATTTGATAATCTTAATTTGGGTCCATTTGGTTCAATCAAATGGGGATACATTTCAAACGTATCGTATAAATCTTCAATACATAACGTGATATCTTTATTCGAAGGTGTATCTTGTTCGATCTTACCTTTTTTATTAGTACTACCGCTTTTGTTGATGTTCTTATCAATGGGCACATAACTGTCATTGGTATATTTGTTTTTCCTGAATTTGGCAACATCAATTGCTGTTTCCACAATATTCTTCAAATGAGACTCCAACCCTAACAACAACACTTCCATAACTCCAGAATTCAATCCTCCTGTCAATCCATATTCTCTCATTGTCATCAACATTTGTCTTGATAAGATATCATAATCAGGAATCTCGTAATTTTCCGTAGCTATGGGGGTATTGATTCCATTTAATACATCCTGTTGCCATTGAACCAAATTATTCACTTGTAATTGTTGTTGTTCCTTGTCTTGAATCATGGGGATCTTGGGTAATATGGAATGTCTCGTCAAGATGATATCGGTGGCAATCTTGTTCCTCTTACCACTATCCCTGGAAATATCAATAATTCTCTTACGTTCCTTAACTGGTAATCCCATAATAATACTTTTGAATTTCTCAAATTGATTATTCTTATTCTTCGATATTTTCCCTGATTTCTTATTGAAGAAATTGGAAAATTCATTGGATAATTCCAATGGGTTATCCTTTAATGAATTGGCAAAATTCAATAATAACAATTTATTATGATATTTCAACAATTTCTTCTCCTTTAGTAGCGGTATAATGGTAGAGATCAATTCTTGACGTGATAATTTACCAATCAAAAACAAACTCAATGTTTCATGATACTTCTCCCAGTTTTTCCCCAATTTGGTCTGAAACTCTCGTATTAGTTTCTCCATCTCCAATCTCTTAAAACTTTTAGCTTTCTTCTGTGGTTGTTGCTGTGCTTGTTGTTGTTGTTGGTTTCCAGAACTCGAAGCAGTGGATGGTTGGGTGGTGACAGTCATAGCAGTAGTCGCACTGGTGCCATTTTTGAGCGGATTAATGGTGGATGTAGCAGTGGAGCTGGTGGTCGCTACTTGTGAAGTCATGATGAAATGGAATGATAAATTAACGGAATATAAATTAACTGCAAAAAAAAAAAAAGGGTTGGAAAGGTTGAATAGGATGAAAGGAAATGTTGCAGATTATGCTTGAAAAATAACCTGAAACAAAGGAAAAAAAAAAAATAATAATAATGCACGAAGTTGTTGATTGATAGAACAAGTGATGAACGTAACAAGTAGCTAAGTATGTTTAGTTAGTCAGTTGGGATATGTTAGTGAGTGTCTATGGGTATTCACGTGATCTGACACTTTATTGATTGATTGATTGATTGAAGTAGAATATGATTGATTAAGTGGTGTAGTGGTAGGTTTAGTAATGGTGATTTGTCTTGTTCGTTGACGCTTTTTTTTGTTGGGAATTTTTTTTTTTTTTTTTCTTCGAAAGCAAAGAATTCGCTCTTCAACTGTGAAACTTTTCAAGATCTTGAAAATGTCTTTAAACACCAACACATTTACTATGACTTTACTCTTACAATAGCTACTAGTATAAACCAACAAGAACTTTCCTATGATATTACATTCTACAGTTTGTTTTTTTTTTTTTTACTTCTGCTCGTTTACACATAATGTAAACTTGGGTAATTTGGTGATGGTTTGTCATAGTTCATTCTCCGATAGTGATTTGGTATTGGTTCCGGAACGACCTCCAGCACCACCACCAGACCCCACCATTATCGATAATGTAAACGACAACCACTGTTGCATTTAAACAAAACACTTTAACAGGTGATTAAGTTTAAGAAGAGTTTATTTCTGTTTGATAAATAAGTACAAGAGAGTCTTCGGATAATGTATTTTTAGTGTTTTGTTTAGATTTGATACGTAGGACACTTTACCCCAGACTCCATTGCAATAGTGTCAGTCTTGTCAATGATATTCCTTACGTCATAATTGATCAAAACAGACTGACTCATTAGACATACGGTGTAAATAGCATTAGATAAGAAGATGTAACGGGGCTTGTCGTACGTAATGTAATGTAATGTAATGGGGGGGAGGTCAGATTAAACCCGTCGGTCTTTCTTCCAATTGAATACTAAATCACACAGTTCAGTATCTTCCAGTATCTTACCACGTTGTACTATTGGCATAGTGACAAGAAGTAGGAGAAGATTTAGATTTATATCCGTTTGATAGTAAAAGTAATTTTAAATGCTATAAGTTGATTTTCTTCTTCTTTTATCTTCGGCTTTAATTTAATCCCGCACGATGATTAAATTAACTTAGGGGAACTGTTCCCCCCGGCCAAGAGAAAAAAAAAAAAAGTTATATAAGAAAAGGGAAAGAACTAAAATTCAAGGGGTCCTCTCCTCCACTCACCCACCCACCCATATCACCACTAACTCATTAGCAAACATGTCTATAGAAGAACACCAACAACAGAATCAGGATCAACAACAAAAGGTAGAACTGGTAGAACACCTTGATATCCAATCAAAGCTTCAATTGAATGACCACCAGGCAGATCAGCCAGGGCAAGAATCAAAGGAACAAGAACAACCAAAAGCAATTCCAGAGGAACACTCGGAAGAACAACCAATTCAATCATCCGTACAAGAAGAACAACCTGTAAAGCCAACTAAAAAGGTAAAAAAGAAATCAGTAGGATTTGCACCACCACCAGAAGAAGATCTTAAAGAACATCATAAAATCATCAAGCAAAAGGAAGAAATGCGAGCCAAATCATCACCATTCCATAAAATCCCACCTGAATTTTCATATTTGGAGAAAAGAGATCCTAAAATCAATCCAAAGCCAATTTCCAGTGGACTTAAATCATCCACCACCGATATTCCAAAACCAAAACCAAAACCAACAGTTAATTTACCACCATTGAGTAAATTGAAATTTTTCGATATCAAACACTTATCTGTGCAAAACAGTGAAACTGAACTTCAATTCCAATATAGTCAGATCAATTTACCACCTTCGAATGATTCCATAATTGTTGACATCAAATATGGAGGGCTTAATAGTATTGATATCGCCAAGATATACCGATACAAATTAAACCTCAGTAATGTGAAAGTTGGACTTGGTTATGAATTTGTTGGGGTGGTTAGTCATATTGGGAACAATTATAAATCGAAATTCCTGCAAGGAGACGTGGTGTTTGGATTGATTGAACTTTCGTCAAGGAGAGGTGCATTGAGTAGTGATCAGATTGTTTATCCAAGTCGTGATGTGGTGATTAAAATTGATCAAGAAGATTTGGATAGACTTGATACAGTTAATATCGATATCACCAAATTGGAATTAGATACACCTTTTGAAGTGGATGATGAAGAGGAAGAGGACGAGGCAGAGGAAGAAACATCAGGTGATAATGATCATGATGAAGCTACGAACGATGTTGCTGTTGCTGTTCCTGTTCCTGTATTGGCCAAATTGTGTTCGTTTCCTTTGCTTTATAATGTTGCCAAACAACTTCTTCAACCATTGAAAATCAAAAACAATCAAGCCAATATATTGATCAATGGAGGAGATACCAATATCGGATTAACCATTATTCAAATATTATTGGGGGTTTATAATTTGGATTATTTAAATCTTATTGTTATCATTAGAGAAAGCAGTCAGAAACATATGGAAAAACTCATTAATCAATTACTACAAAAATTCAAAGATCCAGCAACTGTCAAACGAGTTAAATGTATTAGTTTTGATTTATTTAATGATGATTTGATTTTCCCTGGTGAAGTTGTTCCTATCAATTATAAAAAGAAGGATTTTTTTGCCAGTGAAGTGATTGATGCCATATTGGTACCTCATTTACAGGAAAAGATTGATGAAACAAACATTAATAATTATAAATTGGATCTTATTGTTGATTTGATTGGATGTAAGAAATTCTTCCAAACCACCAGTACCAAGATTAATTCCTTTGATTCGATTAATATGCCCTATAGGGAACATATCACCACGACAATTGGGAAGCTTTTCAATGGTAATGTTAAGGAACCATTTTTGAAAAGAATCCTTAAACCAAAGGCAACAGGAAGTTGTTTTGTTTCCGGATGTAATTTCTATTTGGAAAATCCTAGTTATGAAAGTCATAGATTTATTGAAAATAGTGGTAGTTCGTTATGGACCAATTCATGGATGGGTAATTATTGGAATAGTTATAATTATTATGATAAAGTGGTGTGGAATTTACAATGGAAGAAAGAATTCACTGAAGAAGCATTGCAATTGGTACTTGATGGTAAATTGAAGTTTAAAATTGATGAATTCACCGATTGGAAGAATTATAAGAGAAAAGATGTTAAAGATAAAGATGCAAAAATTGTATTGAAAGTTGAGGATTTCTAAAAAAAAAAAAAAAAGAAGAATAACGTAACTTGATTTTTTGTATATTGATTATGTTTGAGGAGGTCCGAAGAAATCCATTTTGACATTTATGTTTCTTTCCAGTAAATAATCATGAATCATACCCATATAAGTTCTTGGTCCAATAACATACACATCGTGATAATCAGGAGTAATAAAATCCAAATCTTGTATAGTTAAAGACCGTTTATAGTATCTTCCTATGGGATCAGTACAACGACCCCTTGAGAAATATTCACAAATTTGCAACTTCCCACGATATTTATCTTGATAACTTTTGAGCAAATCCCCAAATGCCCTTGAATCACTAGTTCTATTTGAATATAAAAGTTGAACATTCCTGCCATCTTCCAATGCTCCTTCAAGTATTGGTAATAATCCAGTTATCCCAATCCCACCGGCCAAAATAACCACCTCTCTATCCACGATCGGTTTATTCTTTTCATACTCATAAAAAAATACTCCATTAGGTGCTGAAACTTGCAAAATATCTCCCGTTTGTAATCTATCATGTATGTGACTAGAAATAAGTCCACCTGGTATATGACGAATAGAAATCCTATATTCATTTCTATCATCCAGAATCTTAGGGAATTCCGAAATGGAATATTGTCGTGATGTTTCCTTTTTCCCAGGTATTTTCCATCTTATGCTTAAATATTGACCACGTTTAGGTATAGCTATATTCTTACCATCCGTGGGGGTGAAATAAATCGATTTAACATCTTGTGCTTTATTTTCATCTTCAATCCTGGTGATTATAAATTCCCTAAACCCCACCCATGGCAATTCTTTCCTCATTGAATTTTCCAAATCAATCAAGATCTTAGCTAAGTTCCCATATGCGATACCCCAAGCTTCAATAAATTCATCATCGACGACTGTTGGTGGTAGGAGGTCAATCATGGACGTAATCAAACATTCACCGGCCACGGGGTATAATTCAGGAGGGATTTGTAACGCCACATGTTTCGTGGCAATTTGTTTAACAAACGCCAATAGTGGAGTTAAATCTTGGATATTTTTGGCATATTCAAGAACGGCAAATGTGAGGATCTTGGGTTGTCGTTTTAATTTCATATGGGTCATGTTGAAATATTGCCTATTACCCTTGATGAATTTTTGATAAAATCGTTCGATCAAAACATCCCCACTGTGTTCCAAAAGCGGAACCGATCCGAGGATAAGCTGGATCTGACGTGGTGTAAGTTCTTTAAATTGATATAATTCTGTCATATGGAGGATTAAGGATACGATGAAGGAGAAAGGAGTAAAGATTAGGCAAGTGGGGAGGGCGTTTGAAAAGAGAGGAAAAGTTTGTCGTCGATCCGACAAAAGCGGTGGACAATCAAGTAATATATATATATATATGCATAAGTGTATGTACGTATGCTATGTAGATAGGGTTATTGTGAAACTTAACTAAAAAAAAACAAACGAACTTCCTATTGTTGGGTTTAATTTTGCATTCTCTTTTTTACAAAAAAGGACAAAATCCTGGAAATACCTTAATTTAGTAAAAACCCTAAATTTCCGTATCCCTGTTCCAACGGAATTACCCTCAGGAAAAACACGACAAAGACGTGTGTGTAATAGGGGTTCATGAGGTAGTGGTTGCTTTGATAGTAATGAGTAACGATGAGGTTATGAGCATAGTTAAGGTTTTGTTAGTGTGTGTGTGTGGTGGTAATTGGAAAAAAAAAATTTTCACCTTATTGCCGCGAAAATCGCCTCAATCGTAAAACGAGGGATTGGCGGTATCTTTTCCTTCGACTGCCTTTCCGCCCAACGTCTCAAGACTCACACGCAATCCCACGTAAATACCTGCATAGATTTATGCATGCATATAGGGT
Source organism: Candida frijolesensis (assembly GCA_030557105.1). NCBI lineage: Eukaryota > Fungi > Ascomycota > Pichiomycetes > Serinales > Debaryomycetaceae > Candida > Candida frijolesensis. Next base: position 17,435 of record JAKTVH010000106.1, on the reverse strand, counting down.
AAGACACAAGACATAGCAAGTAAGACTAGATTCATTAGCTCCTATTGGATAGAATTTGTTGGTCCCCATCAATGACATAGTTATACTACTTGCATGATGATGATGAGGTAGTTGCCACGTAATACACGTGGAAACGGCGGGGCCAAGAGAGAGATGAGTGAATAGTCACAATGATGAAATTAACCTTTTCTTGACGGAATGGAAAAATGCAATGTGTAATACAATGGTTGTAGTAACACGTCTATGTCTAAAATTCCACCTTGAAGTTAATTGTTCAATTATTCCCAAAATAGCTAAATGGGTTTTCTATTATATTTCGCAATTTGATGATGTGGCATTTTTTTTTTTTCACACTCTTTTTTTGTACCATTTCTCTCACTTCCCCCATTGAAATTGGTGTAATTACACGATCTATGACTCGTCCGATTTCAATTTCCCCAGTTATTGCAAAATATTGCAAATTTGCTCTTTTTTTTTTAAAAAAAACATCAACTCACTTCACTTCACTTCACTTCACTTCACTTCACTCCACCTCACAACCTTGCATGGCATTACCTTGCAAAAGCTTCGTAGAGAGAAAGATATTTATACATCACTTGGCAAAAGTTAAGATTTCGTATACGTAAAACACATCATATAATAAAATTTTCATCAAAAAATACTATTTACTATAAATATAAATATAAATAAAATATAAAACTGATAGAAAAAATCAACAGTATCTAAAAGCTAAGCTAGAATCTAACGCTTACTTTGAGCTAACTGAATCTAGTAAGATCTCTAAAGCATCTAGTTTGGGTCGAGTGGACCGAAGTATTCCAATTTGTAGGAAATGTTCTTACCACCCAAATGATCCTTGATGGCTTTCATGTAACCTCTTGGACCCAAAAGGTAAACGTCATCTTCTGGGGTGATGAATTCCAAATCGTTCAAGTTCAAGTCACGGTTGAAGTGTTTTTGGATGGCAATGGCATTGTCGACTTCAGCACCGGAGAAATATTCAATGACTTCGAATTTGTCACCGTATTTGGCTCTGTATTGTTTCAAAAGATCACCAAAGGCTCTGGTTTCTGGGGTTCTGTTGGAGTACAACAATTTGACGTTTCTGTCTTCTTCAAGACTGGCTTCAAGGATAGAAACAAGTGGGGTGATACCAATACCACCAGCCAATAAGACCAAGTTCTTTTTGTTGGATTCGTAGACAAAGTTACCGTTTGGTGGAGCAACTTTCAAAGTGTCACCAACTTTCAAAGTGTTGTGAACGTAACCCGAAACTTGACCATCTTGAAGACGTCTAACGGTGATTCTGTATTCGTTACCTTTTGGAAATTCAGAAATGGAGTATTCTCTGGAAACTTCGAATTGTTGGGTTGGCAATTTCCATCTGATACAAACGTATTGACCACGTTTTGGAGCTGGGATCTTAGAACCATCGGCTGGGGTGAAGTAAACGGATTTGACATCATCGGCTTCATCGACGATTTTGGTGACGGTGAAGTCTTTGAATCCTTGCCATGGGCCCTTAGCGTATTCAGCAGCTTCGGCATCGATCAAGATCTTAGCCAAGTTACCGTAAGCGGTACCCCAAGCTTCCAAGAATTGTTCGTTGGCAATTTCAGCTGGTAATAATTCAACCATGGTTTCAATCAAACAAGTACCAACAATTGGGTAGTGTTCGGCCTTGACTTGTAGACCAACGTGTTTACTGACGATTTGTTGAACGAAACCGGTCAATGGAGCTAAATCTTCAATGTTCTTAGCATAGTTCAATAAGGCAAAGGCCAAGATCTTTGGTTGTCTCAAAAGTTTTTGGTCGGTGGTGTTGAAGAATGGCTTGACTTCATCGTAGTTGGTCAACATACGGTTGTAGAATTTACCAGTTAAGGTTTCACCAGCTTCTTCCAAGATTGGAACGGTGTCTTTGATGAGTTTGATTTGAGCTGGGGTGAGTTCTTTGATTTGGTAGTCGGCAGATAAAGTCATTGTTGTTAGGTTGAAGACGAGAAGGAAATAATTGGTTGATGATGATAAGAAAAAGAGAAGAAAAATAACTTTGAGTGAATAGGGAAAGGAAAGTTATTGTTATTTATAGTTAAATGGTAGAATGTTTAAAAGAGACTGAAGCATATTTCCGACGGAGGTTGGCGACATGTATTATGTAAAAACAAAAAAAAATAACCTGAGACTTTTGAGACATGGGATAACTATTCCCATTTCGTATCTTGCGCTTCTTTCTGGTACATATTTCACTGGGTTTTCTTTCTTTCTTTGTAACTCCATCGCTGAAAATTGTAGATCGTATGTTTTTTCATTTCTTTTTTTTCTTTTTTCGGCCATAAGCTTCCAGGTCGGAAAGTCGGGTCTAATTATCGTGGGGCAGCTGGCAACTGGCGGCCCCACCACTACAACGAAAACTGCCGCCTCCTGCAACCACCATTATCGTGCGGTTTCCCACCTCCCACCCGTCATGGCTTAAAAGAAAAGCAGAGATACAGGGGGGGAATCGGGGTATGAAAATCTTCCATGTAAAACGTTTTACAAATACATGTCCCCCCCCCCCATGAATTCCAAGATCTCTCATACATCTTAATTCTGTGTAATTACAATTGCACGAGCAAAGGGTGAGATAGTCAAGGGTTGCAATGGAATCAATCGTTTCTTGTTTCCGGAGTATAGGGCACTCACGGAATCGCCCTGTAACTGTAACTGTAACTCTACAACTAAATAACTAAATAACTAACCAAGTGTTTCTTTTTTGTTGGGGGACGTGTATCCAGGCACCAAAATCGTGGGTCCGGTTTCACCCAATAGTGACGACGGAAATTGTCAACCCCTAACAATAATAACACAAACAAAGAAATAAAAAAAAAAAACGTACATCTAATTAAAAAAAAAAAAAATAACCACGCGAGAATGTGGAAATAAGATTTATGCCCGACACTTTTAGCTGCCACTATTTTGCCCATCACGTGTCTGTCTGATCTTGTAAGGTAATAAATCCGATTTCTACCTTCCCTTATTGAAACAGAACGGAATGGTCAGGAATGCTGTTGACTGGAATGATCAACATGTGACTGACTGAATCATACGATTGGCTTCCCACAATGCTTATTGTTATTGTCAATTTTAACTGTTTTAGCTATAGTTATTGTTCCTGATAATATTGTTATTGTTAGTTATTACTAATCACTTGTTCTTCTTTGGGTTTGCTTTTTGCTTTTGCTTTTTAATTTTTAATTTTTGAAGGCTTATGTGTCCTCTTCGGATTTTAAGCTCAGTCACGTTGCAGATTCCCCCAACAATACAATACAACGCTTATGTTCTGTACCCTCGAGATTATGAAAACCGACTATTGTGCACGTGCGTTGGGTTAAAAAAATTCCGGTGAATGGAAAAAAATTGAAATTTTTGTTTGTGTTGCATTTTTTTTTTTGCTTTTTCCATTTTTCCATTGCTTTTTTCCATTTAACATTTTGCCATTTCTTTTTCTACTTTTCTGTTTTTACCTTTTAGTGTGAAATTTGTTTCAATTCTTTACTAACTAAAATTATCACATCCACAATAATTATCTTCACAAGCAAGAGTCCACAATTATTCATACACAGTAAACGCATAATACACTACTATGCTTTCGTTTCTTTTGTTTTATTTTCTATGGGAATAGTTGTAATGTGGTACTCCTAGGTGATTTTTATTTTATTAAACTGTACAGAATAATATATACGTTTCTAATGAAAGTCCCGACAATGGGTGCAAAAAAAAAGCAAATAACTACAACCAAGAACACTGGTATTGCCAGTGGGATATAAAATGGATATCTTGGTCGTGTTACTTGGCCAATAAGTTCTGTAGCCAATAGCCTTGTCCACAGATTGCCGAATATTGGATGCGAGTTTTTTTTACTTTGTGTTACCCATTAATGACCTTTTCCTTTCTCGTACTTGTTGTCTCTCCTCCTTCATACCAACTTTTACATATATTTTATCATTCTACAAAAGAGATTTTGAATATCTCTAAACCATCGTAGATGTGGGAATAGGAATTATTTGAGCCCAATCATGCGGGAGGAATATGTAAGAGGTCTCAAAACCTTTCGTGGCTAGGAAGTTTTCCACGGACTTGGTACGGATGTACAATTCCGAGAATCGGTTAATTTATATATGTTTATGTACGCCACAACAACAATAGATAACATTAGCAACAGTGTTGTATTGTTAATGCCGAACAAGAGAGGTAATAAATAAGAAAGAAGAAACGTGACCTGTGAACCCAACTTTTTTTTTTTT